>JARVLU010001462.1:23699873-23711981 GCA_031762415.1 Simpsonichthys santanae
TATATATATATATATACAGTATATATATATATATATATATATATGCTGTATATCTATATATACTGTATACATGTATATATCGTATGTGCACACAGACCAGGATGGCCGAGTGGTTAAGGCGTTGGACTTAAGATCCAATGGACATATGTCCACGTGGGTTCAAACCCCACTCCTGGTAATCATACAGAGCAGTGATGGTTGTAGGTTCAACATCATGCCCATGTGTCATGGTGTCCTTGAGCAAGACACTCAATTCCCAGGTCATTGCATGGGAACATACAATGATCATAACACTTTTATCTATTTAGTGGCTTCTAATGTGCAATGTAAATAATAAGTCAGGAGTTAACAAGTCACATCAGAAACGTGGTGGGACTCCTTTAAATGTGACAGAGCGCTACAAGCGGTCTTAATTTATTGTAATTATGTTAAATCTGTTTTTTCAGAACTCTTGTGAGAATTTCTCTTCAGCCAATTTGGAGCAGATGAGTAAAACCATGAACTGCTGTTGAGAAAATCCCCCACTATTCATTTGAGACTTTCACTGACACATACATGCGAGGTTAGGGCTGAAGGCAACGCAACTGAAACACGTAGAGAATATTATGATCCCAACACAGAAAATACCTTTTCTTTTTTAATATTTGAAGTGAGTCACCTTCTTGAAAACAATCTGCAAAATGTGAAGCACATAAGATTCCAGTTGTGGCCGACAGACAGTCATGAGTTAGTGTAGAATAAGAAACTTATGGCAGTGGGAGTTCATATTTGCACGTTTATAGTTTGTGTAGGAGTGAGACTTTAGAGCCATTAATTTCATGCCAATATTAAATTAAAAATGTTATAGTAGAAACCAGTGCGTGGATTAGCTTAACGCAGGGCAAAGAAACACATCAGTGTAAAATTTGTAACTTGAATAAACTGAACAGGAAAACATGAAAATGTCTGGACTGCACTCTTCCTTTTTTATTAAACATTTACGGTGCACACTTCTTTGCACGACCAATTTAAGTGAAAGATGTAAAGTGGGGTTAAAATCTGATTAGTGTGAAAATGAAACCTACGAATGACTAGGTGAATTCCCCACCCGTCACCTCATTCCAGGAAACGGGCCGTAGAGCAAACACAGCCGCCGTGTACGCATCAGAGTTCCTGTTAACCTCTGAAAATCCCTTCAGCTTTTCTGTATTTCAAGCTTTGTTCGTTGATCTGGGTTTGAAAGAAAACTCTGTGGCAACAATTTGATGATTTCTTTTATTTAGAACTTCTGCATTACAACAGACTGTGGAAAAATAACAATGAATAAAGCATATGAAACCCAATGCACTCTTTCTCTGCACCATTAGCCAACCTTGATACTACGGACAAAAAAAGTAAAAACATTTTGCTGCATGATAGAAGCAGTGCATGAAGTCGGTTTAATTGTGAAATTAAAATGCCAACAACCACATGAGCATCGTTACATTGACAACCTGTCATTATGGCACAGGAATATCAGAGATTTGCATCGGAGATCAACAACTGGAGTCAAAATCAAACAGCAATGACTTGTGTTCTCCTTCTCCGCCCGTCCCTGAAAGGTTAAATATGCTGACACTTTGTGGTTCAAATGAGGAAGGACTTGAAATGAAAACTTCTATTTACTCACAGTTTCTTTTAAGGAACCTAAACATTTTATGCATTACCCCACAACAAGCCAGAACAAAGCAAATTATCTGTTGGTTTAAATATTCACGTCAACCTCCATCAGATCAGCACACGTTTGAAATTCACACAGGATACAAGTTCAGTCACATAAAAAAAAAGAATAACTCAGTCTGCTGGTCAAGAAAGGTAAAAGATTAGGCTGGAGCTGGTACCATAACCTTTTTTTTTTATTCCTGAAATGAACAGGAGCAAAATGCTACAACAACTCAAACATACCTGAAACAGAATTGAAGCCACTTTGTAAGGAATGTGAAGCAGAAGTGTGAATGATGCTCACATTGAAGTTCAAAATTAATCACATTTACAGATATGGAGACTGTTTGGTCAGGGAGAGATCTGGGGGAAATACTGGCTCACAAATCCTCATTTAACTTTGCCATAAGATGCTTAACAAAGATCAATAATTTAATGGAAATGGCTCCTCCAAGTGAAAAGGGATCTCCAAAGTTTCTGGCCCACAGTTACCGTTTGTTGGTCCACAGTGAGGAAGCTCTTCGGCTCCTTTCCCTGACCACGTGTGTGTGAGGGCCGACTTGGATTATTGTCGTCTTACTGCAGTGGTCCTCTGGGATAGACACCGTCATGATCTGGGGGCGATGAGTTACATAAGCTCTACGTAATTGGCTGGGAACATCCCAAAATGACCGTCTGGGCCATATCCTCGCCACCAGCCCTCGTCTATCATTTCGATTCCGGTGATGATTTCGTCAGGATCAAAAGAGATCTCTGTGTCATCAGCTGAAAGAGAAGAGAAGCAGGGTGATAAAATCACGAGAAAAGTTCATGTGTGGGTTTTAAAACACTGCACACAGTTCAAAAACCAGCATCTGTGCAGCATCTGTGGCACAGGTAGTGTGCACAACTTTTACATATATATCAGTGTTGGGTGTGCACGTTGTGGAGCAAAACATACTGGCACCCAGAAGTCACTTTTTAATTAGAGGCTTTGCTTGTTTCAACCAGACAAAAACAAAACCCATCCTGCACACAGCAGCAGCACAACCAGAGTCCAGGTGCTAAACTGGCCCGTCTGTTGAAATTCTGCAAACTGAGTCCAAGTTATAAAACGTTTTGCTCTAAAATAACTCCTAACGTGTCAATGTGTAGTTTGAAGAGGAACTAATGAGAATATCCTTCTTTTCTACTTTTTAAGAACTTCTGGAATAAAGTGACATCAAACAATCATTTTCTAAATGCATCACCTCAAGTGATGTTGTAGTTTATTGTAAGAACCAGTAATTGTACTGGTGCTACATGTTCACAGTGGTGTTGATTAAAGCTGCAGCGTACAGTCTTTGGTGCCTCAGCTGCCACTGCTGCTTTAACACTGACACTAAAGGGCCCTGCATACTCCATTCCAAGCCATGAAATGGGCTCTCACCAACGTAGTTGTGTGACGAACATTACTTCATTTTGTTCAGAGTAGCTTCGCCTGCTTCTTCTCGAGACAAGGCCCGGAATTGAACATTTTCTCACAAGAGTATGCACAAAGTGTGTGACTGGTCACAAGTTGTGGGCGTGTTCGCCAATGCGGAAAGACATTTCATCCGAACGACTCCTCAAACACATTAATCAAATGGTCAGGAACTCCTGGATGGAGATTGCAGACATTGTGCACGAAGGAGACTTTTTACTGAAAAGTGTGGCTCTTTCTTTCTGACAGATTAGTGGCCAAACGGCAGACGAAGCGATAGAGTGGAAACTGCAGCGGGACGATACATTTGTTACGTATACTGCAGCAGGAGGGGTTTCCCAGGAGCTCTGCGCCCCGAGTCTTGTGGACTATGACAGGTGTGCGTGAAAAACATGCTGCAACCACGTGAGCGCGAGCCGAATGTTCAGTTTCAGCTGGAGCATGTAATCTTGTGACAAGGCAGTTGAACGTCAGGCAGACAATGAAAGGTAACGGCACACATTCTGGTCAGAGACCTGTTCTGCATATCACACACCCCACTGTATTTCCTGTCACTCTCTTGTTTACTGTCTAATATTAACTATTAAAAAGAAAGTGTTTTATTGAGTCATTTTGTTTCCTATAAATACAGGGAGAGAATCATTTGCAGGTCAGAGATGAGGGGCTTTGAACAGACCCATTTATTACTGGAAAAGGTCACAATCTAAGTTAAATGATGAGATTTTTTTTGTTGTTTAGTGAAAACTACAGTAGATTAATTACATAAATCTTGAATTGCCATAGTAAAAAAAACAACCCTCACCAGCCTGATAGTCATATAGTGCTCTGGCACAGATCCCTCTGTCTGAGGTTTCCTCAGTCGTTTCGTATAAGTTAGTCTCCTCCACCTGTGAGAAAAGTGACGTTAACTTTCAGATCTGGTCATTTGGTGGAAGAAAAGTGCGCTGCTGTGAGAGAAGTTGAAAAAAATAAAAAAAAAACCCACCAGAGCAGGCTCTTCATTAGCAGGCTCTTGAACGTACGAGTCGGCAGCTGGAGCCTCCTCTGAAATAATGAAAGAATTTAAAAGACGAGTGTAAGTATGTGATCACAGCTGCCAGCAGGTGGCAGCAGGAGCAGCAGGAGGAGAAAAAAAAATTCAACAACGAATCAAAACTTTCACATTTAACCAGATGGAGGGGTTGGGAACACGTTAAGCTGATGTGTGTGAAATGACCCCCACCTTTCCTTGTCTCCTGGGGAGGTGCCTCCTGCTCCTCATACTCACACCTGGACTGCCCATCATCCACATCAGGCTCTTATTTACCCAAAACACAAGCACAGACATGCATGTAGTGTGGAACACATTCACAAGTCCACACAGGCTGAACACCACCAGTCTGAGGCAGAACATGTACGATGTGTTAAAGATTAATAACAATAAAGCAGAAAGCTAAACAAAGGAATCATAATGGAAGCATAATAAAGAAGGAATGTAGCATTAAAGAAACCATGGACAGGATGAAAACACAAATGTATGATGTTGACAAATGAAACTTTGAGCTTTTGTTGAATGAGTCTGACACACAACTCTGTAAAAACCACCAACACCGAGGACTGGGCGTCCTTTATTTGACCTACTTGGAGTCTAGCTTCTAAAATGAGCCAAGTCCTTTTTTAAAAGCAGCATAGCCTCATATCGTAAGCATTTTGTAAAATGGCTGTTAAAATTAGTTGTTATATATTTAACGTCAAGCAACAGGTCGGATGCTTTTGTGGAAAGTTCATGCAAAAATATTTGTACCTGTTTTAGAGTTTATATGTTTTTGTGTTGATGAGCTAATGGCTAGACCAAGCAAGCCCAGACCAATGTCTCCTGACCAGGCTGCAATCTTAAAATATCTTTAAACGCAAAAATTCTTCTGAAGACCACGTGAACAATATTTTACAAAACACACTGCTGGTAGTTTCACATTGACAAATTTTTTGGCCTATAAGTCACTTTTTTTTTTGTTTTGTTTTGTTTGTTTTTTGCATAATTTGCATGCCCTGTGACTTATAGGCTAAAGCGACTTATGGATTTTTTTTCCCCATACTTATAACCTATTTTTTTTGCTGAGATATGACCGTTTTCATTTATTCTGACTGAAAATATTGAACACTACCATTTTCACCCGCTAGATGGCACTCGAGTAGTATGGCATGCTGTTGTGTCATGCAATAGATAAAAGTGGCTATTAATATGACAATCGGCTTGCCACAGTCTGCCACCTTTGTCCAATTCGCGTGGAGCAATCATCAAATCAGCTTCATTTCGCTGCACCACTCCAGCAAAGTGAAGCTGGTTTGACCATTAAAGTGCATTTTTTAAGTAAAGTTTCAACTGAGACACACCTTTACAATAATGTGGAGCACGCAAATAATTGTTTTTTTAGTGTTAATCTTGTTAAATTCATGTCCTTCCGTGTATGCTCCTGCGGCCACCATTTAGCAGCCAATCGATTTTTGGCACAACACCGGCCCACGTTTCTGGGTTGGCAGCGGTGACGCATAATAGATGCGACGTATACGGCAAAGCGACATATTTATGGATTTTTCCATTTTATTAGACAAATTTGGACTGATGTGACTTATAGGGCAGTGCGATGTGTACGGCGAAAAATACGGTATTTGGTTATTTCCTAAGAACTCTGGACATTTATAAGAACAGAGAGCAGCAGCGAGCTGTAGCACTTCTGGTGCAGCCTGTGACACTTTATCCTTTATTTAACCAGGAAAGTCCCACTGAGATTAAAAACCTCTTTTTCAAGGGAGACCTGGCCAAGAAAGACAGCAGCAAATACAAATTATATTTATCACGTCAGTCGAAACAACAAAAGTAAAACATCCACAGCAAAACATTTCGGCCAGAATAAACATAAACTGCAAAACTGACAGCAGATTAAAAGTTTATAAAATAGCGTTCATGTGAACCGCTTAGAAATATTTGAGGCAGAACACTGAATTGATCCCCTTCGGTCTTGGCCCAGCTCGGACTACTAGCTCAGTTTGGTCAGAATGCAACGTTATTTCTTCAAAGAGCTTTCTACAACAGGTAAGATATTAACCGCTCCACTCAATCTTTCCACAGAACCCCACTTACACAGATCTGAACTATCCCTTTTTGTTTGAATGTTTTGTCAAGTGTCAGAATTTGGGTGTCCACATACAATTCTGGATTAAGCTTGTATATTTTAGCCTCATATAGAAATAAACAAACCTTTCTACAAGGCTTTTATTGCATTGGGTGTAAAGGAAACGTTCATTTCAGCATTTGGTTTTTGCAATTAAAAATGTTTTACAAACTATAACCTATACAGTTCTGCTGCTTTCCAAATAGATCAGTTATCAAGAAGAAATATTTAGGCAATCAGTACAAAATAGACTAGGATTAAAAACTTTACGATTAAAATTGACAAGATTGTAATCTGGTGTTTTCACCAGCACTACTCATCCTTCATGTACTCCAAGGACAACTTCACAGTGTGACTGTTCTTGTCTCAAGCTTTGTACCTATATATACACAGGTATATATATTTGTGTGTGTGTGTGTAAAGCTCACACCTGCGGTGCGGACAGGAAAGGCAGAGCCTGCTGATACAGGAGCAGAAGCATGGCGCTGAGGGGAGCTGGCTCGCTCAGATTCGTACGCTTGCTTAGACAGAAACGGGCTTTGAAGACGCCCTGAGCAGACAAACAGTGACCCCCGCAGCATGCCAACGATGAAGAGAGACAACAGAGAGCAGACAGAATGAGCAGAGCAACAAACAGGGTTATGAAGACAGATTTAGGTGTGACTGATTAAAAACTAGACAGTCTGATGGGAAGTTTGTAATCAAAGATTGGATGGAAGCTGAAAGTTCTGCAGTGCTCTGCGACAGATTGTTGCATTTGAAGCTAAAGTAAACAGGAAGTCCCTGTTTCTGCTGGGACGATACCTGGCTGAGGGCTAGCAGGGGCAGCAGAGGACACGCCTGAGTCAGTGGGGGGTATCCCCTGCTCTCTCTGTTTGAACATCTCTCTGGGATTCACAGCACGCTGAGAGATGAGGGAGGCAGCCTCCTATAAAAATAAAGTCGCAAATACAAAAACTAAAGATCAGGACAGGGATTCAAGCAGCAGTGAGTGTTATTGATAAATAAATTGATTGGCGTTACTGAAAGAGGACACGAAAGAGAGACCCCAAAAAAAAAAAAACAAGTGCTCCACTGAGTTTTGAAGAGCTCAGATTCGAGTTGAGAAATGTTTATCTGAAGAAAGAAAAGAAACTCCATTAGGTGGTGGAGAGAGGTTTTAGGAAGGAGAACTCACATTGGCTTTTTCCACAGACTCCCCTCTCCTGACTGCTTTCCTCTGGACTGCCTGGTTCTCCTGCTCCTCCTCCTGATGACGTTCATAAGAACGTTGGCACTACTGACATTTTCTCACTTCCCGACTAAAATGAGTACATGTTTGCAGTGGCACGGTTTTTTTTTTTTCTCTCTCCTAGCAATCACCATAACTTAACAGAAGTAAATGCCACATCGGTCAACATCTGTTCTTTGTGTCTCTGTCAGCTGGCTTCACAGCTGGAAGTCATTTAATCAAAGTGTTATTGATGAGTAATGGTACAGAGATGCTCACCCACTGTTGTTTTTCCTGCTCTTTGCTTTCTGCTTCTAGCTTCTGCTGGTACTTCCTAAGAAAAGCAGGAAAAACCACGAGTCTTTTAATGAACATTATAACAAACCAACCTGGGCTTGTTCCTTCATCTTACTTCTGCTGGTCGATTTGAGAAGCCTTCTCCTTGTCTCTTTTCTCCCTCACTGCTGCCTCCTTGGCCTCTCTGTCCTTCCTCTCCTTCTCCAGATGCTGGCGCTCCTCTTCGGCTTTGCGTCGCTCCTCCTGCCGACGTTTCTCTTCTTCTTTCTGAAAGCCCAACAGGGAGGTGAGTTGAGAACTGCTTTGATATTAGATGCCATTAAAAAGGTTGAAGTCACATTGAAAGGGGACAAAAAGCACCACAGTATCAGTGACAGATGTGAAAATAAACCAAAAATGCACACATTTACAGACTAAAATAGACTTTCTGATGTTTAAAGATTTCATTTGTGCTTTATGATGTTCTGATGTACAGATATGAGTCATTTGATTTCATTAAACATAGGCTGACACCATGTCTTGCTCCTCCTATATGAATGTTTTTTTACTTACAGCCATCAGTTGTAAAGCACAAACCATGAGCACATTGAAGTGGATAAAATCTTAACAGGTTTGCAAAGCAGAAAGTAAAAGGTTTGTTTTTTTGTTAAATAGTTGTTTTTTCTGAGCATATTGTGTTAAAACAACTGCCATGTAATTATTTTAGTACTTTCAAATTGTGTGGCTTGTTCTTAGAAGATGAATAAAATTTGACCATCTAAAGCAACTCAAACTTTAAACTTCGTGATTTCAGGAAATTCTATATATCGTATTTTTCGCCATATACGTTGCACCTTTAGGCATACATTTGCATGTCATGCAACTTATACACCAAAGTGACTAATATACGTTTCCCCCCCATATTTACAAATCAATTTTTGGCTGAGATCTGACAAGTTTATTCATTCTGACGTGGAAAATATTGAACACTAACATTTTCAGCTGCTAGAGGGCCCTTGAGCAATACAGCAAGCCAAGTATCTCATTAATAGGTAAAAGTGGCTATTAATGAGACACTTGGCTTGCCATAGAACCACTTTTGTCTCGATCCGGAATTCATGGAGCTGCATGTTGCCGCGCCGTCCATGCAAAATGCAGCTGATTTGATCATTAAAGTTCATTTATTAAGTAAAAGTTCAACTGAGACACACCTTTACTATAATGTCGAGCAAATAAATAATTGTTTTTAGATGTTAATCTTGTTAAATTTCAAAGAAATGCACAGCGAGTCCTCCCTCTGCACGCTCCAGCAGCCACAAATCCATTTTTGAAATGCAGCTGATTTGACCGTCAAAGTGAATTTATTAAGAAAAAAGTTCAACTGAGACACACCTTTACTATAATTTCAAGCAAACAAAATAATTGTTTTTAAGTGTTAATCTTGTTAAAGTTCTCCCGTACACGCTCCTGTGGCAGCCATTTGGCAGCCATTTGGCAGCCAATCGATTTTTGGCACAACACCAGCTCACGTTTCTGGGTCGTCAGCAGTGACGCATAATAGATGCGACTTATACAGCGAAGCAACTTATTTATGTTTTGTCCCACTTTATCAGACATTTTTGGACTGATGTGACTTATACGGCGGTGCGACGTGTACGGTAATATAATTTGAATGCCACTAAAGCACATTCAGTTTACGAACTTTGCATCAGAAATACACTTTGATGGAGACAATACAAACAAATGACCAACTATCTGAGGATAAGAAAAGTTGCCACAACTTTCTGAGGATCTGTATTTTGGTGCAGCTCATGTAACACAACAGAGAAAAATGTCTGGAGTTGAGGTTTACTCAGTGGAAGAACGCAAATTGATTTAAAAACTGCTCTGACCCAAATTCCTAATTCAGTAATTTATAATTTCTCATAGTGACACAATGTCAGATGGATGTTTTTGGGAATGTTTATCTGTATCTTTAAAGTCCTGTTAGCATACCTCTGCTTGTGCCCAGAAGTTGTCTTTGTTGGTCTTCCTGATTTCTGACATAGCATTGGTTTTCTGGTACACCGATCCCTGCAGGAAGGAAAAAAATATAAAAAAAAATAATTATGAGCATAAAAACACTGACGTAGTCTAACCTGGCAGCTGAGCTTTCAGAAAACTATAATACTTTGGTTATGGAAATGGCTGATGAGTGAGTTCCTTTTCATTTATTATATAAAATGTTACAATATTCGA
Organism: Simpsonichthys santanae; assembly: GCA_031762415.1. Taxonomy (NCBI): domain Eukaryota; kingdom Metazoa; phylum Chordata; class Actinopteri; order Cyprinodontiformes; family Rivulidae; genus Simpsonichthys; species Simpsonichthys santanae. The sequence goes on from JARVLU010001462.1 coordinate 23,709,871, forward strand.
TAATTTGCTGAAGATTAAATTAACCAAATTATGTCTTGGTTCATAAAACAAAGCTTTATAGTAGATAATGACCAAATATTTTACCAATTCAGTGCATTTTAACAAGCCTTTGGGTACATGTAAAACAAAACAAAACATTTCTGGGTTTTTTCCCTCCAAGTTCATAAAACAGAGGTATTTCCATCCAACAGGGCTCTTTAATGAGCCTAGTTAAACTAGTTTCCACAGCTTTCTTGATGTCAAAGAGAAGCAAAAAAGCTGGGCCTACCACAGGCCCCTGAGGACCGCTGTCCTGGAAGCGGCTGGAAGTTTCTTTATGAAAGTTGTAGTTCGCTCCTGACGCTTTGGCCACCTTCTGCATGATCACGTCCGGCTCCACATCTTCGTCTGCTCTGGCATTAACTGTGACGTGAGCCCCCTACAACACAGAAATCACACGCAGAGGTCTTTATGTAGACAAACACAAAGAAACAGTTTTCTGTCTTGACTGCAGCAGAAATGAGTGAATATGAGACACTGAAGATATGACACTCATTTAAACACCCACAATATTACGATGTTCTTAGAGAGTGCTGAAAAGTTACCGTGAGTTTAAAAGTTTATTGTGACCTTACAAACAACAGATTAAGAAATTACTGTTGGTAATGTAATTGACATGATGCCACCTGTCAATCAATCTAGTAGGCTCGTCAGCAACTGACCAATCGGCGAGCGAAATTTGTCCTGAAGTGAACGCCCCTAACCTGCAGGAGCTCCACCCATTTTTCCTCCAACAACATGGTCAGGGTTTTGCATTTTGAACCTTTTGCAGTCAGAGGGATTTCGTGAAAAATCATTGGGAAAAAATGGTTAAACGTCATCAGTGGAGGACATGTAACTCAGAGACGTGTTACCCTGAACATTTAGAGGGTGGAATGCAGTTTATTACATTTCCAAAACGGAGTCTGTAGAAATGTAAAAGATGGATAAAGGCCGGCAGCTGGCCTCATGAGCAGCTCAGAACAGGAAGTACTGCATGTTGGTTGTACTACAAAGACATCCTCCACTTTGTGTCATAATGACACAATTAAAGGTTAATGCTTAAAGTTAGTTGTGCTTTGTTTATATCAAACAAAGTGCATTTATTAAGGAAAAGTTAGACTGAGACACACCTTTACTATAATTTCGAGCCAACAAATAATTGTTTTTAAGTGTTAATCTTGTTAAATTATTGTTAAAGTTCTCCTGTGCATGCTCCTGTGGCTGCCATTTGGCAGTCCATCGATTTTTGGCACATCACCAGCACATGTTTCCAGGTGGTCAGCGGTGACGCATAAAAGACGCGACTTATATGGCAGTGTGACGTGTACGGCAACAAGCATGGCAATTGTTCAGCCCTAGCTATAATCAGTAAAAACTAATTGTGCACAAAGCGTTTATTAGGTTGTGTGAAGTAAAATTTACACTCAGTGCATATTGAATTTCACTGTGAATTATTGTTGCCCTGTGTTGCTCTGCAGTATGAAACATCGACTACTGTAAATATTTTGTTATTGTACCTTTGAATTTTTTTTTTTTTCTTTTGTCTTAATGTTGGCTGATCAGGTAGAAATGCCTCAGGTAACACCGTGAGCTTCACTACCTCCACCATTATATTTTGTTTGTTTGTTTGTCAGAGGTTAGCTCATCCTGGTTACATTTCTGCATGGGCAGAGCGAGCATACCGTAAGCGTCATGTTAAATGACAGCATAACTAATTTCATCATGAGCGTTTTACGGGAGCTGAAGGTGAACATTTTAACGGCATCATTTGTCAGCCGCCACATAAATCAGGAAGGTGTAATTGCGTTTCATATTTTGAATTGGTGTGCTCCAACTACCACAAGAGTACATTAAGTGAACACAAACCGACGCTAAAGCAGATATCTGACACACACAAACGTTGCAAAATACAGGTTGTCCCCGGTTTACGGCGGACTTGCTTTACGGCGTTTTGCATATACGGCCGTCGCGCCCCAGTGACGTCATCAACCCGCGCAGACTTTTTTTGCAGCGTTTTATCATTTTTTCTTTTTTTTTTTAGGGTATTTTGTTAGCTAACTGCTTGGAAACACATTAAAACACATTTAGAA
>JARVLU010001462.1:23753807-23767107 GCA_031762415.1 Simpsonichthys santanae
GGGAAGTAATGCTGAATTAGGCACCACTTTGATTGGAAACTGATTGACCGATGGTTGGCAAAACATGAAAGGATGACCTTGAATCCTCCAATGCACACCATGGATTGGCACACAGCCTCTTTCTCTCTCCATCTCTCCTGGACTCTGTCTTCTGCTCTCTCCATCAACCACACACGCACACGCAGAGCACCGCACAAACATACACTAATAGGAGCACATTTCACTTATACATGTGTGCTGGCACATGCCGCAGCTTCGTTTCTGCTTTTTCACACTTTCTTTAGCGAGAAAGAAAAAGAAAAATCACTACACAGTCACGTACGACATGCCAGAGTTGTGAGAGCAACTTCAAAGTAAGGCAGATGCAGGGACAGCACCCTCTGAATAAATTTCCTGGCCACCAGTCGATCTGCCCCCGGGCTAAGATTGTGGCTGTTCGCATCTCTCCTGACCCCTCATCAGCTCCCCGTTACAACCCATCTCTCCCCATCAAGGCAGCTGACGGGAGACTTCAGGATACACTTTTCACCAAGACGTATACGATCAGATTATACAAAAGGTTAAAGTGCAACATGAGGGGGCTTTGCATTAAGAATTTGATTTACAGTCATCAGGTTTTTTTTTTTTTTTTTGCTCCACTCGAACCAACAAGTGCTTGTCATGATGAAACTGTTGCTTTCTCACTTGAATAAAACATGACTGATAAACTGGATTATTTCTCACTGTACTGCTACAGAACAACAATCTACTTACTGCATGCCAGTGGTGCTTTGTAACACACTGCTCCAACTTGTGTGTGTGTGTGTGTGTGCAAGATGTCCTTATTCAAGAGATATTCTTGTTGAGCTGCTGCCTCTGCGTGTCGTTCTTGTTTTTTTTCCGGCGTTGACTTGTTTTAATATTTGATTTCTTTATTAATCATTTAGAAGGCCATGGTGGATGAGCACTGAATATTTGTAATCCCACCTGCTGGGACAAAATGTGTGTGTGTGGGGGGGGTTATAACAACTTGACATGTGATACATTTAGGAAAAAGAAAGAATATTCTCTGCTTTGCATTTATTTTAAATCTTAAAAAAAAAAATAAAAAAAAAAAAGGATGATGGAGTGAATTTGTATCAAGCCAGCGGGTTGAATCATGAATTTGGATGAACAAATGCATTTGGTACATTTTCTGCATTCTGTACCCCCCCTTAAAACACACACACACACGCACACACACACAAACCAACGATGCGCTGCCCGGAGGCCAAATCTTCACCAGTGTGTGTGTACATGCAAGTGCATTTCTGTGCATGAGATCCCCTCCATTACTGAAATTCATAGAAGATTCAGTATGTGGCTGGCTGCCCTATATATTGCTTTAAACTGAATACAAATACATACACACACACACACATGCGCACACAGAGAGAAACACCCAGAAGGAATCTGGGGATCTAATGAGGCCCATGGAGACACCGCTGAATTGTCAGTCAACCTTCAGCTCGCTGACACACAGTCAACATCAATGACTTCTTCTCTTAAACAAGAGCAGCCTGTCGAATGGCATCAGCAAAAAAAAGAAAAGTATGAGGTCCACTGGCACTGGACTGACACCGCAGGTGAAGCCGGAATGAGGAAATGTTCCAAAAAAAACAAACAAAAAAAAAAACAATAAAACTGCTAAGTTGCTTACGTTGGAAAAACTTTTTAGCTCTTCGTGAGCCACATTTCATGTCTACAGTACTTTCCCCTCTACACCCCCGTCCCCCACACACCACCACTGATGTGATAAAATTGAGAAGCAAGTTGCTCCACAAGAACAAAAGAACAGAAAAAAAAACATAAAAGATGTTGTACCTCCTGGGGGGGGGGGGGGGGGGGGGGGGGGGGGGGGCGGGGGGGGGGGGGGGGTTGTTGTAACTACTCCCCCCCCCCCCCCCGCCCCTACTTCCAAGACTGCTTGCAAAACCAGGTCAACAATCCTGTTCCTCAAACCAACAATGGAGCAACGTGCTCTGAGCCTGCTGAGGAGAGGGATAAGAGTGAAGCAGTGCAGGCATGTCCCGTCACACACACACGGCCCGGCTGCTCTTCTTGCCTCACTGTCATGCTTTCTGTTGGGCCATAATGGGCCTATAGCTTATCCCAGGTGTTAGTGTGCATTGTCCTCCTCTCTCCTGGGTGCAGACGTGCAATTTGCGCAGAAGCAGCGTGTAATTTTGGAGTTTGTCACTTAAACCTGTGTGGCCTGTCATCTTTACTGAGACACAGGCAGCGTGGTCTGTGGCGGAGAAGTCAGCTGCTCACGACGACTGCTTGAGATTTATTTGAACAATTACTAAGAGAAACACTGGATTTACATTAATAATAATAATAATAATAATAATAATAATAATAATAATAATACAGAAATAATTCAGCAAAAATGCTGCACAGTTAATAGCAGAACATGTGCTAAATGCTAAAACAAGAAGTAAGCTAAATATAGCAAAATTCTAAAAATAGCAAAATACAAGCCAAAAGCTAAAAGAAGCAACAGGCTTGCTTAGAGCAAAAAGTAGCAAAGGGCTAGCTAGGAGTAGCACAAAATTAGCTAGAAGTAGCTAAATGATAGCTAAAACCTAAAGATACCAAAAGCTAGCTAAAAGTAGCAAAAGGCTAGCTAAAAGTAACAAAAGATTTGCTACAAGCTAAAAGTATTGTGTTTAAAAACTAAAAGCCAAAATGAGAAAAAGGCAGCAAAATGCTATTCTACGAAAGTATCAATGCAGGATACAAACTAAAAACAACCAAAGGATACCTTAAAAGCAAAAAGTAGAAAATGACTAGCTGGGAGGAGCCCAATGGTAGCTAGAAGTAGCTAAATGATAGCTAAAACCTAAAGATAGCAAAAGGCTAGCAAAAAGTAGCAAAAGTTTGCTACAAGCTAAAAGTATTGTGTCTAAAAGGTAAAAGGCAAAATGCTAGTTTAAAGCAAAAGGCAGCAAAATGTTAGGTTGAAGCAATAAGTGAGAACTGTACCTAAAAGCTAACAAAGTAGCAGAATAGTAGCTAACTACTAAAAAACATCAAATGTAGGATACAAATTATTAGGCTAGCTTGAAGCAAAAAGTAGCAAAGGCTAGCTAAAAGTATCAAAAGTTTAGCTACAAGCCAAAAGTATTGAAATTCTGTCTAAAAGCTCAAAGTAGCAAAAGGCTAACTTAAAGCAAAATCCAGCAAAAGCTATAGAAGCCATAAATGGCAGAATAGTGGCCAAAAGAAGCAGAATTGTAGCTAAATGCTAAAAATAACAAATGCAGGAAACAATCTAAAAGTAGCAAAAGGCTTAAAGCAAAAAAAGCAAAATGCTTGCTAGAAGTAACAGAATGGTAGCTGAAAGCTAAAAAAAAAATAGCTGAAGGCTAAATTCAAACTAAAAGCAGCTTAAGAAAACCAGCTCGCTGCAGCAGTTTTCCAAACCAATGTTTTTGAAGAAATTGAAGAGTTCTCTGTGTATTTCTGAGGTGACGGCTCCAAAAGGAACTTAAATATATTTGAAAAGTTTACAAAACAAAAGTCACAGCAGCATCTCCTGCATGATGAGATGCACAGGTTGATGCATGAGTGGCTGAAACAGCACAAAGTCAGCAAAGATAGTTAGAAACAAACAAGGGAACTAATTGTGTTTGTGTGGATGCTGAACCATCATTCACAGTAGATATGTATCTTCTCTGATTCTTCTTGTCCATGCAGTGGGTGTTATAGCTGCTGGTGGGGGCTGCGCCTCGGTGCGCAGAGGGTTAAGAATAGCTGATCCGCATGGCGCTGAATGGAGTGTCGGTTTTCAGCTCAAACTCCTCCTCTCAGCCACGGACAGCCTGCGCTTATTCCTTCCACTTCAACAACCAAGTAGTTTTTTTTTTTTTCCCCTCTCCTTCTTCTTCTTGTTTTTCGGAGCGCACGCACTCTCCAGCAGCGATGTGGAGGGAAGGCGCGAGCGGCTGAAAGATTCATCTCATTTCTCTCCCTTTCAGCAGAACTTTGTGGAGGAACACAACAAACTATATGGGAAGGAAAGCGAGTCAGAAGTGAAGAAACCTCCCTCGCTTTCTTTCTTCCTTTCTTTCTTTTTTCTTCTTTTCTGCACCTAATCCATTCATTTCCTCTTTACGCATGGAGGTGAAACTGGAACTGTTGCTTTCTCTCCGTTGGGCTGCGTAAGTTTATGTTGTCTCCGAGCTCCGTAGGAGGAGAGAAAGCCCCCCCTCCCCTCTTCCACCCCTCCATTCCTCAGGAGCACAAGAGACATACAAGGAGGACCGCAAGTTGTCCACAAGCTGCAAAAGGAGACAAAACTTTGCCAAGTTGCTGCGCATCCGGCCGCAGACGCCAAACAGCGATATATATTTTATTTTTCCACGCGGCGCGCAGAGTTCAACTTCTAAAGTGTGGATTATTATGGACACGGATGGAGCCCGGGGCCGACTTCACGGGATGAAAGAGGACTTTTGAAAACTGTTGTTGCAAATAGAGTTCACACCAGCGGCACGTTTTGGACTACATCGATCTAAAACAACAAAAAAGTGAACTGTTTTTTTTTTTTTTTTTCTTTCTTCTTCTTCCTCCACGTCCACCGGTGCGTAAAAATGCCACAGCTGAACGGAGGCGGCGGGGATGACTTGGGGGCCAACGACGAGATGATTTCGTTCAAAGACGAAGGGGAGCAGGAGGAGAAGATCTCCGAAAATGTCTCCGCGGAGAGGGACCTGGATGATGTGAAGTCCTCCTTGGTGAACGAGTCGGAGAATAACAGCAGCTCGTCGGACTCGGAGGTAAAAAAAACAAATAAATAAAATTTAAAAAGTGCACGAATTGACCCAAACTGTGCTGAGACAAGTGTGATTAACAGAGTTTTAATAGTTTCTGCCCCCCCACCTCCTGTTTGTGTATGTGTGCATGTCCTCCCCTGCAGCAGGCGGAGAGGCGCCCCCAAACCAGAGCCGACTCAGAAAGTTATGAAAAAACAAGAGACTACTTCAGTGAAGGTGAATGTACAAACATCTAAATACATCCGCAGTATTTTAACCACAATAATTAATATATTAATATATATACATGGCTTGTGTGCTATTAGGAGACCTGACTCTTCCTTTCCCCCCCTCTGCAGCACTGAGAAGACAGCAAGATGGTGGCCTTTTTAAGAGTCCACACTATCCAGGCTACCCGTTCCTTATGATCCCAGACCTCACCAACCCGTACCTCTCCAACGGATCTCTGTCCCCCAGCGCGAGAACAGTGAGTGTTCCGGTGGATCCGCTTCTCTTCCTGCTCTCCTCTGCAATGAAAAAAAAAAAACTTTTGGCCGTGCGTAAAAGTTCCTTGTGCACAGCTAGACCGCCATATTCTCTCCAAGTGGCCTCTCAAGGAGTAGTGCTAACTACTTCTTTGTTCTTTTAGAGGGTGTGTGTGTGCGCGTGTGTGTGAATTTCTCCCACCCATGCACAAACTTTTGCATCTGACAACTTCTCATTTGAACTCAAAACATTGTTTTTCATATTTCCTTACTTTAAACAACACCCAACCTGGATGTTTAATTATTATTAAGGGACTTTGTCTTCTTGAAGCTGATCGTATCGCCATCATTCTTTTTATACGTCACCTCTGACAAGGTTATTGTTCTTCGAAGCCTTATTTATGGCAGATATACGTTTTAAAAACAGACTACACCGCAGCTCGACGAGTTTCCTTTTTTGCACTTGTTTGAGTCATTTTGCTGTTTTGGTGGGGCTTTCGTTCACCGTGCGGGCCGGTAACCACCATCTTACTGTGCTTTTAGGCTCAAACAGCACAGGGGGGGGGGGGGAGGAAAAGGTCGTCTCTTGAGTTATATCCTGCAGTAACAACAATGTAATATCTCGCCTTGACACACATGCAAAGGCAGCTCGCTGCAGCTGCCTGTGACAGACGTTGTCCAGAGGCTTTTAAACGTCTAGATAAGGACCTGGCACTCGAAAGCGAGTGTTGCTGATGCACCGTGTGTGGGTTCACCAAGTTTAAAATCTGCTTAAAAGTGTTTGCAGCGCTTGTTAGCGTAGCATGTTTTCCAGCGCAAGTTGTGTAAATGTCCCTTGTTAACAATAAGCCCTGAGAACCTGTTGCACATCAGTAATAAATCACACATACGTCGAGCAATAGCTCACGGTGAATATTTTTCTCCAAACTCACTTTGCGGGACATTTGGGGCATATATTGTATATGACTTAAGGAAGCTTCCTTAAAAGCTTCCTTAAAGGGGGAGTGGTGGTGCAAGTGGTTAGACGGTGGGCTTGTGATCGGAAGATCGCCGGTTCAAACCCCGGTACCGACAACACCTCATTCGCTCCACTCTGGGCCCCTGAGCAAGGCCCTTAACCCCCACCATCTGCTCCCTAACAGGTCTCTCTTGAAAATGAGTTCTCATCTCTCAATGAGACTAACCTGGATAAATAAAGGTTAAATGAAAAAAATAAAATAAAATGATCCCCCATTACCCTCAAACCTCGTCACCCCCCTCTAGAAAAAACAACAAAAACAAGGACTTTCGTTAAGGCCTGGCAGGCATCTGACTGAAGAGACCCCCACCCCCCACCTTTCTGTCTCCTTTTTCACTGTTTCGCTCCTCAAATCTTCCATTCAATTAGAAAGGCGTTAGTTGACCATTGTTATTCTGAGCAGCCCCGCTGGCTTCATTGGAGGTCTCCTTTGGGGCTCATTAACTAAATGGCTGCTCTCCTTGTACTAAAGGACGCTTGTAGCGTGTCTTGTGTTGTTGTTGGTTTTGGAGTTTCACGGTGGTGAAGTTTATTATTTCACCTGCATTATGTTATTTTGAGTTCTTTAGCATTGGTAGAGGGACAAAAACAACATGTCCAATTTTTTTTAATGCTCATGAAAACTTGTGTTTTAGCAAAGAAAAACAATTTAAACCTGATTGTGTTCTCGCGTGAGGTAAATTAACAAATAATTAGAAGGGATTTCTTTTAACTGGGGGGTATAATCCTCCATATTTGAGAGGGGGCGGGCAGAATGAGGTCAATGGGACAGGCTGAGCTGACCGTGTCAATCATCACTAGCAGAAAACAAGCCAGCAGACAATAGCTGGCATACTTAGCGGTTGTCTTAAGGTCTCCATATTGCCCTGCCCTCATGGCTCAGTGTGAATGCTGTGAGTGTGATTGATGAGAGGCTCAACTTGGTACATTTTAGTCTCCCATTCTAGCCGTTGGGGCTGTTTGGACCTGCGGCTCGTCGCCGATCCCTGCGGTCCGATCTGGAGAATGATATTTACCAGTGGCCTGCGCGAGCACGTCTGGCTGGCTGCTCGGTTAAACTGACGAGCTCCACAGTTCAAATTTATCCTGCGTCATCACTCTGCGAAAAACTTGCAGATTAGGTAGAGAGATAGGTGCAAAACCAGTCCCGGCACTTGGCAAACGCCTCGTGACATTTCATGGCTCGGAAAACCCTGCTGAGGCCGGGTGATTTGTTTCTTTGAGTGGTATGTGGTCGCTCTTGTGCTGCATCATGAGACACACGAAAGTTACCTCTGTCGAGCAGATGAACTCCCAACGATGAAATCCGCAAGAGTCTTTTTAATTGTATGGCGGGGGAGCTGCAGTTTTATAGCTTTTTAGTAAACATTTTCACAATTACAGATGGTTGCCATACCATTTCCGGGATGCGCGTTTCTCACTTTCTGTGGCGTGACCTTTATTAAGACTTTGGTGCAGTTTCACGAAAGCGCGCCGTGCGTTTGTAACGAACACAAGATGTTGTTCTGGAGTCGCGATGCAGTATTTCACTCAAGATAAAGGGTTTAAGCCCTGAACTTTATGAAAACAAGTTTGAATGTGGCAATCCCATCATGAGCAATGAGAGACAGGCCTACATGGGATCAGCGCTGCGTTCCCCCGAGGGCCGAGCACAACTGATTTAAAGCCTGCTCAGAGCTGACATTCCGCTGTAATCCACCGAGAGCTGAGGAGGAGGTTTTGTGTTTGCAGAGATGTTCCACCAGACTTCTGCTTGCTGTGAGGTTAAGGTTCCTGATTGCACCCCCCATCCACAAACTCAACTTAACAAATCCAGCTCATTGTTTGTCACTTTGCAGCTCCGCTTTGTTCCCGCAGAGACAGCCTGGTGCTAGTTCTAAACGTCGAACACACACACTCTGCTTGACGCCATCTCTTGTCACCTTCCTCAGCGCTTTCAGATAACTATGCTTGTACATCATCCTCATCGTCACCCAAGAGCGAAATGCCTCTTGTGTGTGAGAGAGGTGGCAAGCAGGCGAGAGCGAGGCCAGTCGCTCAAACGTATCTTCATCAAATAACCATGGTGGGACACTCCAAACTCCCGAGCACGATTGTTGAATAGAAAATTGTTTGAGATCAAGATAGAAAAGCTTGTATAAGTCTGAACTTGTCTGTGTGCCTCTCTCACCATGTGTGTGTGTGTGTGTGTTTTCTTTTTGCTGCTTTTGGTGCTTAAAAATGTGCAGACAAAGAAAAGTCAACAGAGACATTGTCCGGTGGAATAAAAGGGCCTCTCCCTGCAAAGGCAGAGCCTGTTTGTGTGGAGGTGTCTTTTCATCAGGTGGCTCACTTGGCGTTTCACTCACCTCGCTGTGCATGTGCGAGTGCATGTGTGAGTATGAGCAAACATGCAGCCATGCGTGCAGCACGTTTGTCTGTGCTAAGTCTGTAGGAGCCAGGGGTTGAGGAGGAGGAGGGGGGCGTTCAGGTGAGGCTGTGTTGATATTTGGCAACAGAGGGAACAGTGTACTGCGCTCACCTTCTGACAACCGTCTGTGCTGTATTCCTGAATCTTAGCGCGCAAATATTTTCTCAGCCAAGCGCTGTGTCAACAGAGCGAACATTTTTGACGAGGTTTATAGTTTTTTTTAAAAAGGAGTTTTTCTTCAAAGTCAAACACATCCGCATCAATCTGGTGGCGCTGTTCAATTAGAAACAGATCCCCAGCCGCTGCAGAAACGCTGAGCGCTCCTTGGGTTTTGTGGGGGGCGATCACCTTCGAGAATAATCTTTTAATCCTATGGCGAGCGTCAAAGAGAAGAAGAAAGACGTGATTGCGGTGTAAATAGTTGCATATTTCGACCGCAGTTCGTCTCCTCTATCAGCGCAAGGCTAACGAAGAGCAGATGTAATTAGCGCGACACAAACTGAAGCAGTTTTCAGCCTCACATCCACAGCCTTTCATTTTGGCTTTTTTGCGCCAACACGCTTCATTCCATTTGCATTTCCGTTTCATGCTCACTTCCTAACCTCATCTGCACAGAGCTGTACGAAATGGTGTCAGTCCTGGTCTGCATGCTTCCCGCTTCTGGTCTCTGTGGAAAGCCCGAGCTGGCGTCAGTTCCTCCTGCTACGCCATAGTCTGCTAGTTCGCTACCTAAACCCACCCACTCGCCCGCTTGGCATTAGGAATTCTGTTTATAGCGCGCTCTGGCTTCTCGAGCTCAGGGCCCATCAGGAGCATCTCTGCCCCCTTGGAGGAACGGATAACCAACATCTCCCCTCTCCAGCCGCAGACTCCCCATGTTCAGTGGCATCAATGAATCCCTTTGATGTGCCAAGATGAATATATCTGTGCAAATGTTTTTTTTTTCTTACTTCTCTTTAAAAAAAAAAATCAATTTATGTGTTTTGCTCGTTTGCTATGTTTGGCCGTGGCTACACGGTGCAGTTTGGTGCATTGCTTTTCCTTGTGAACGTCAGAGCAGGTCCTGTGTTTGGGTTCAAAGGGTTGTTGGTTGAAGGTGAACACCTCCAACACGCCTGAATTCACTCCGCAAGCTTTGATACAGTTTGGTGTTAACGATTTCTTTCCCACTAGCCTAACAACTGGAAAACTTCTGCTGCACGCTTGAATATTTAGGTTTTCCAGTAAACTTAAACGCCGTAGCTGTTCAGAGAGAGAACTGGTCGTGGCTGTACACGCGCCGGCTGCTTTGCAACAACTGCAGACGATGGGGGGGCGGCTGTGGCTGAGTGGTTAGAGCAGTCGTCCTCCAATGCAAGACTTGGTGGTTTGAATCCACCAGCAGCAGTCACATGCCGAAGTGTCCCTTGGCAAGACACTGAACCTCTCATTGCCTCAGGTGTATGAATGTGATAAAGCTCTGATTAGTCTCTTTAGAATGATTTGTTCCATTAGCTTTGTATAGATGTAGCAGAATGCTGTATGAATGGGTAAATGAGGACACAGATCGTAGTGTAAAGCACTTTGAGTATCTTGACAAGATAGAAAGGTGCTGTAATTACCATTGACCATGATAATCACTGCAGGTGTGGTCTGTTCTGTCAGACGCAGGCTGAAACTTTATAGAGTCCAAAGCTGGCTCTCCTGTGCTCCGCATCTGAGAATTGTCTGAAAAGTAAACGCTTTAGTTGGGGAATTAAAGCTGTGGGAGATGGAGCAGAGGAGGAGAGGAGGGTGGGAGTCATGTATTTTGTGAATACCGGCTTAGTCATGTCCGTTTTGTGGTATTAATCCATGGTAGTGCAAATGGGATGGAAGGAGTTGTAAGAAGCGTATTGTCACACTCACTCTGAAATGACCATGAAACGATTTGTCCTCAAAGAACTTAACGCCAGGATTCAATGACTGAAACGCATAAACGTGTACATTCACATCTCTTTTTGTTGTTATGTTGTAGCTGGGTTAATAAACCCTAATGTGTTCAGATTTCAGGTCCATAAAATGATGGAAAGTAGAAAAACTGCCCAACATATGTAAAATACTTTTGAAGGAAACTAATTGACTCTCTCAGAACACATGCTGGATTAGCAATTCACTCATTAAAAGACTGAACTGCAGTGACACTTTCAAGCAACCTGACATTGAGCTCTCCTAACGTGTTGGAGCATTTGTATAAAAGTGTTGTGCAGAAGTGGAGGGACTGCATCTTATTAGACTTCCTGTGCACGTATAACTCGTAATAACCCGTGCTTAACTCAAGACGTTTTCCTTCAGTATCTGCAGCCCTAAACTTTTAGCTTCATTCTAATAAAATGATTGTGCAGCAGGAAGAAACACACACACACACACAAATCTTAACAGGGTTTCATCAGTCTGGTATTCCAGCCAGCTGTTTTCAGTTTAAGCACTGCAGGCAGCAGATGAGGAAGAGAATAGCAGGAGGAGAGATTGTTGATGAGATGTGTTGGTGGGAGCGTAAACTGGGGCAGATACGGGTGCTGCTGTTCCTTTGCCTGTTATCCCAAGGTGGGCCCGCTTCCAGACCTTGAGGCACTCACTTATCGGAGGGATTCTGTCTCCCACAGAGCAACAGCTTCTCCTCCATACAGACCACAATGCCTCGCCCTTCTCCCCCCAGTAACAGGTCAATCAAGAAAAGTCAGGAGGATATCAGATCGTGCTCACGTAGCATCAGCTCTGCTAAGATTTACATCAGGCTCCTCTTCAGGTCACGTACAGGGCACACGGCTCGGTAAAGGCCACGTTGTACAGTCTGTGTGTAGTATCAGTGAGCTTGTAGTGGTCATACTAAATTAAGAAGTAGATGGATATCTTTCCTGGATGGGGTTAGCTGACAGTAAGCAGAGCAGCTGTTCTTCATGTTCAAGTTGTAAATCAGCTCCCTTGGTTTTCTTCGAGCTGGTCCAGCTTGCCTTTTTAAATAGTGCAGCAGGTTTAGACCATTCCAGGTTTCATGTGTGACTCTTTCTAAACGGTGTGAAATGAAATGAGCTTGCTTTATCTTTAAAAAAAAAGAGGTTTGGATCGTTTAAATTGGGGTTCGGTGGAAAAGTTTGGAGCAGCGAATAGCGTGTCAGTTTTATCTTACCATATTTTTCGCTGTATAAGTCACAGTTTTTGCATAAATTAGCATGTATGCGACTTATACACCGACTTATTTATGTTTTCGCCCCCAATTTTTGCCTGAGATTTGACAATTTCATTCATTCTGACATGGAAATTTTAAACACTACCATTTTCAGCCACTAGAGGGCCCTCAACTAATATGGCAAGCAAAGTGTCTCAGTAATAGGTTAAAGTAGCTATTAATGAGATACTTGGCTTGCCATACAAAGCCACCTTCGTCTTGCTCTGGAACTCCTGTTGCAAACATCAAACCATCTGCATTTCGCTGCACCGCCCAGGAGAAATGCTGCTGATTTGACCATTAAAGTGCATTTATTAAGGAAACATTCAACTGAGACACACCTTTACTATAATGTCGAGCAAACAGATAATTGTTTTAGGTGGTTATCTTGTTAAATTTTGAAGAAATGCACAGCAAGTCCTCCTTCTGCATGCTTCTGCTTCAGCGTATCGGCTTTTGAAATACAGTTGATTTCACCCTCAAAGTGCATTTATTAAGGAAAAGTTCAACTGAGACACACCTAATGTCAAGCAAACAAACAATTGTTTTTAAGTGCTAATCTTAAGTTCTTGTTAAAGTCCTCCTGTGCATGCTCCCGCGACCACCATTTGGCAGCCAATCGATTTTTGGCACAACACCGGCCCACATTTCCGGGTTGTCAGTGGTGATGTGTAACAAACATGATGCATCAACGGTGACGCATAATAGATGCAGCTTATACAGTCTAGTGACGTATTTATGTTTTTTCCACTTTATTAGACATTCTTTGACTGATGCGACTTATAGGGCGGTGCGACGTGTACGGCAGCAAATAGGGTACATGGTGTTTTTACTTAAAGGTTTAGGATTATTAGCAAACACAAACACTGTCACCAGCAGCAGCTAGCTATAGCACTTCTGGTGAGGCCTGTGGCACTTACAGCAGGAATCTTACACGTTTTCTGCTGGAAAAATAGTGAAAGTGACTCAAAAGAGTTATCTACATTTTGTGAACTTTCCATGGAACCGCACCAACGTATAACTACAAAACCTTACACAGCAAAATGGCTTCAAGTGAGGATGTAGCTGATGAAACTCACCCACCATCTGTAATATCTATTCTGTGGCTCTACGAAGCGAGTAGTGAGTGTAACAGATCAAATGTTGGAGCACATAAATCTTGTAGCCAGCCATGTGGGATTTCTTCACGTTTAAAACTTTTAAATAAGTAGGACGCATGTCACTCTTAAACATTTTCATGTAAAAGTTGCACAAGTAAGAGCTAAAACACATGAATAAAAAACAACAACTTCTGTCTTGGCATAAAAGAAGTGTTCACTTGCATCCTATTGTACATATAGACTTTTATTTATACAGGTAGTCCCCGAGATACGAACGGGTTCCGGACCTAAGGACCGTTCGTAGGTCGATTCTGCCGTAGGTCGG
>JARVLU010001462.1:23811920-23823423 GCA_031762415.1 Simpsonichthys santanae
ACAGAGTGAGGTGGAGGAGGATGACTTGCTGTGGCGACCCCTGAAAAGGGAAAAGCCGAAAGAAGAAGAAGAAGATGGTGATGAAGTCCTTTGGATGAAACGCCTCAACAACAACAAAAAGAAACCATCCAGAAGACCTGACTGAACTTTGTTGGACTAAAGCAGATTCCTTCCACAAAATATATTTTTGACTCCAACAAAGTTAAGTCAGGTCCTCTGGACGGTTTCTTTAACATAGTGTCTTTCATCCAAAGGACTTCATCAGTCCGAGGAGTCACAATAAACTCAGTCCATCAAACAGCACACTCACACAGTGGACCAACCAATTTGCTGGTGATAAGATGGTGATGAAGTCCTTTGGATGAAACGCCTCAACAACAACAACAAAAAGAAACCATCCAGAAGACCTGACTGAACTTTGTTGTATTTTTTTACTGGATTACTGAGCATGAACACTGCTATTTTTTGACTGTTTATTTCAAAGTGCTGATATGAAAGTTGCAGAAACTTTGCTGCTGAGGTTTGAAAATTCCCTTTGAATAAAAAATTCATGTAAGATGCTTAAAACAGCTTCATCGTTGAATCAAAATGCTCAGGCCTGTGTTGCACTCATTGACCGTCAGCTGATTGAAATCCATACTTTTAAATTAAATCATGTTCACAAAAACTGAAAACCAGATGAAAACTTGTCTCTTTCCCCTTCAGATCATTGCCTTTGTTTTGGAAGGGAAGAAAGGCTGCTCCACACGTCGGCCTAAAACTTCAAAATACCAGAAGCTGCAGCAGCATGTAAGCTGAAGATGTAAACGTTTAGATGCCTCATGTCGTTTTATGACATATTTAATGACGTTTGTTTTCTTTCAGGAGTGTTAAGATTTGAAGCCTGGACACCCTGAACAGACTGTTGCTTGAGAGGAAAGACAAGTCATGGGTATTTCCCAGATTCAACTAAACTTGTGTTAAATGGACACTCTTCTATTTTTTACCTTCAGATGTTTATTACATGACTATGCAGAGAACACGATTGCCTTACTGGGGGAAATGGTGTAAAGATGTAAAAGGTGAAGTAAGCATGGATTTGTTTGCTCTAATGTTGTTCCATTCTTTTAGACAGTCTAGTAATTTGGCCTAAGGTCCAAACTCAGGATATTTCAGTAGCAGATTAGTTGTTTCAGTCTCGTTTTAACAGAGCAGTAATGCACTTTGTACCTAAAGAAGCCATTGTAGTGTATTTATATCAAAGCTTTTTGCTTCATCCTGCTGTTTCCTGTAAACCAATCTTGTTTCAAAACTAATTGAAATCTTGTCAGTCTGGTGACTGTGTGACTGGTTGATCCTGTTTGGAGTTGAACTTGAATCTTTTAATGGTTTGGACTACAGTCTGAAGTGTTCTTGGTAAATAAAACTTTATTTTTTAGCAAAATGATGAGCCGTTTGAAGGCTAGTAGTATACAGCATAAGACTGTTTGAACCGAAGGATGGACAGTGAGGGAGCGAGCAGCGTGTTAAGAAAAAATGGGAGGGAGGTCCCTTGAAGTGACATGGACTGTTTTCAGTTCTCAAAATGGTGGATGCTTGGTGTGGTTTGAGCTCTTTAGCACAGCATTTTTCATGCAAAGCTTTTAATTAAAAAAAAAAAAATTCAGTAAAACAAGTTTTCAGCTTCTTTTTGCAGAGAAAACTTTTTACACAAAGTTTTACAAAGTTTACACAAAGTGAATTTTGGAGCTTCTACAAGACTTTTTTTTCCCTCGAGGTCGGCCTGTTAGCTTAGCTTCCTTTAACAATCCAAAAACGCAATTTTGGACGGCTAAAATAGATTTTAAAGAGAAAGGGAGGGGTCAGTGAAAAGCACCGGAGTTTAACCTTTTGTCATCCAGTGTCTTCAGTAGAAAGAGAGACACGAAGAAACGATTAAGCTGATAAATGAAAATTAGGTCGATAATGTTCATTTGTCATGTGATTGATTTATTGCGACAGGCCTAACTATAATTGTCCAAGAAACTCCCCCAGCTGTCGAGCGTTGAGTCCTTTCTTTAATTGTGAAGTAAAAACAAACGATCTGTTATGCTGGGCTAAATGCAGCGATTATGAAACTAGTTCAAGGATCAGAACCATCCTGAAGCCAGCAGTATAAAAACAGAGAAAACAAGCATGTAAAACAGAACGACATTCATAAGATCACAATGAATTATTTAAAGACATAACTGTGGCTGGGACAAAAAGTGTCTCAGTTGTGCCAGCAATTTTACTGCACACTTCAACAATCTCTGGGTCGGGGAGGAGGTCCTGCCCCAAGTGAAGTTTATCTTGGGTTCTTGTTCACAAACTCGCAGGTCTGAACACATCACACCAGTTCTGTCCTCCCTTCACTGGCTCCCTGTGCGGTCTAGTTTTTAAGATTCTTCTGTTGACCTTCAAATGCCTAAATGGTCTCGCACCCCTTTATCTCTCTGAGCTACTGGAACCATACGTTCCCTCTCTGGCCCTGAGATCATCCAATCAGCTGCTTTTGGATGTTCCTAAAACCAGACTGAAGCTCAGAGGAGATCTGACTTTTTCAGTCATGGGCCCCAAACTCTGGAACAACCTGCCCCCCAACATCAGGCAGACCACCTCCCTTACTCAGTTCAAATCCCTGCTAAAAACATTTGTTCTCGCAGACATTTCTCACAGTGAGAGTTGATTTAGTGTTTTGGTTTTTTTGTTCTGTGCTCTTACGTTTCAAATGCTTTTTCAATTCTTCAGTATTATCATTAGTGTTTCGTACTTTTCTATTAATTTTACTCCCGTTGTTGTTGTTGTTAAGCACTTTGATAACAGTTTCTGTTTTAAATGTGCGCTACAAATAAAGTTAACTTAACAAATGAAGGAAAAAGTACAAACTACTGAATTTATAGGAAAAAAGTACTGAAGAGAGCAGTGGAAATTCATGTATACTGGCATTTAATAAACCTCTAAATATTATTACTCCCAGCTCTAAAAAGAACAGATAAATTATGTGGGACATGTTTTATGTTTTACCATAATTGCTATTTTTAATTGTGTTCAGTTTTGAAGACAAACCTGGTCCACTTGCACAAGTGGCATGTTCAAACACCACTGAGTAAGATTTCTGAAATGAAAGTTAAATTCCTAAAACTGGTTCTTTAATTACATGTAACAGCAATTAAAAAAAAAGCCTCAAATCCTGTCAATATGAAAAGCTTTAAGTCTGTCGTTCTTCATCAACCACAACAAAAAGCCCTGTTTAATTTGTCACGATGTCAGCACCAGTTTGTTCCACGGAACCTGAACGCGTCTTCACAGAGGCACCATGCTCCTGGCCTCCTCTGTATAAACGTCAGGTATCTCTCCAATGGAAGTGGACGCCATCCGGACGGTGTTGCACCCCCGCAGCTCCGCCTCGTACTGGATGAGCTGCCTCCAGAAGCCGGGATTCGGCCTCACCAGGGGCCGACAGGCCCTCACCCACCCGTGGGCCTCCAGCAGCGTCACGCCGCGGTGCTTCATCAGGTACGCCATACACAGGGCGGCGGAGCAGCTCACGCCAGCGTTACAGTGCACCAACACACGGCCACCACCCTCGGCTGTGCTCCGTATTTTATCAGCCACCTCAATGAAGTGTTCTCCGAGAGGAGCCAGAGGAGTGTCCGACACCGGGAGGTGGATGTACTCCGTCCCTGGAGGAGAGCTGCCTCTGTGCTCAGTAACGTTAATGATGCAGGATATCTCGTTTCCTTTCAGCAGCGAGGAGTCATTAGCCGCTCTTTTATTACTTAAATAAAGATGGTCAGTGATTCGGCACAGGCCCGAAAGCCCTCCATTACCTGCCTGATGCATAAATGCTGAGAAACTCACTAATATTTCACAGTAAACATTTTAAAAAAATCCAACACCCTGTTCCTGTTGTTCTACGGCAACTGAGGAAGGCCAAATTCATTTTAGTGCACGACTATGTCGCCCCCTGCTGGATAGTGGTTTCATTACAGTGTCAGGCTCACATCACACAGACATTTGTTTCAAGCTTGGTGTTCAAAATTAAAATAATACTTATTTAAACTAACATTTAAATGTCTGCATGTTCGAAATGAGCAGGAAGACACTTGTTGGGCAGAACTTTTCTAATCCGAGGAGATTAACTATGCAACATACTGAAAAACAAAACGAAGATAAAGTTTAAGAAAGCAGGACATGTTGCAAAAAGGTACATAAGAACTCATCAACTTTCTGAGCTTCATGGATTAAACACTCTTGGACACAGATATTTCCACCTGCTGCAGGAAGTGATGCTGCCCATATTTTTGTGTGCTCATTTGTGTAATGTCTTAGCAAAACATCTTATGAACCAGTGGATGAATTTGAATGAAACTCCCAGGACGTAATAACTGGATGCACATCTACAACTAATTAAAAATGGCTGCCACTGCTAAGCAATCTTAGCAAACACAAATATTGCTTTTACTCAGCCTCTTTTTTTATACTGAGCTAATATTTGTTGTTTTAGTAGACAAATCTCAATACCAACACATACCCTGAGCACCATCTGATCATGTGAGATCTATTTTTAAATCTTTGCAGCTATTACAGTCAACTCATAAGATGTATTTTAATTAAACTTTCAGATAGTAATCATCAAATTTACATCTACAACTCTTTGACATTTGGAACTAACCCAATATAAGATGGCTACCACAGCTAGTCAAACTTAGCCAACATAAACATGTCTATAGCTCAGCTAGTTTAACAGGTATTAAGCAAATATTTGCCGTGGTAGTAGCTGAGAATCATCCTTAATACATACTCAGAGCTCTACACATTACGTTTGCTTAAAACCCTTGCCTTTCTGTTGGTAAAATATCTCATGAATCACTGGACACATTTATTGAATCTTTCCATAAGTAATAATTTGCTGGTCTTCTTCAACCGAGTAACTTTTCTGAGTTATACCAATTCAAGATGGCCTCCACAGCTAACTCAGATTTACAGACATTGGGCTAAACTTTGTGTGCTTGTAGCTGAGAGTCATCCACAATACATACTCTGGGTGCTAGCAGAACACGGTGATACGCATTCCTTTAATGGGTATCAGACTTTAAAACAATTTAAATCTCAAAGTAAAGTTTATGCATTAATGTAACCAAAAATATGTAAAATATGTACGTAAGTTATAATGTGCAGGTGATGATGGGTTGTATTTTATGTGAGTGAATACTGTGCCAAAAATAGTCATTTGACCCAGAACATTCTAGATGATCTGTGGATATCACTACAATAGCCCATCTTCACTGTGAATTATTTACAAGATTTACATTTTTTTACAACCTTTTTAAAAAATGTCCATGAAAAGCCAGAACCAAGGACTGATTCTTATTTATTTGTAAAAACCTTCTCTTATTAGCATAGACAATAACAGCATCAGTTACACGTCAGCCTGCTGTGAGATTAGAGCATCATTGTCTTGATTTGAGCTGGTTGCAGTGTTTTACTGCTGCTGGTGCCTGCAGGCAGTCCTCGGTTGCCCTGGAAACACAGATGATGGATGAAAAGGAGGGGGCGCATACAAAAGACCATAAAACCTGTGGTGGCAGCTGGAGACCGAGACCGCCGATTAATGCAGGACTCTGTAGCCCCACGAATTCAAAGAAGCCACTGTTCTCACGACTGTCTTCGGTTCATTATCTCCGTCTCGGGTTTCCCCCTCCGCTTCACCTTGCCTTCTCTGGACTCTTCTCGTCAGTGCGCAGCTGCTGTTGGCACTCCCACATCTGCTCTTCTCAGCTCGGCGGCCATGAAGAGGGAGCTCAGCCACGGCTCATTTTTAGATGAGGTGCATCCGAGAAGAGGGCAGTGTTTTATTGAGCAGGCAGAGTCGCTGCACTGAAGTAAACACGTTTTGAGCTGCTCCGCATCAGCATGAAAGAAGAAGAAGATGGAGGAGACAAAAGGATAAAGAAGTGAGGATCTCTTTGAATCGTACGTGAAACTGCGGGACAAATGGAACAAGAAGATCTGAGGTATAGAACAAAGTCTTTATTTTATAAATTTTAAACGATTTGTGTTTCTGCAAAATGATACTATTTTATTGAATTAGCCCTATTTTACTGCAAGACTGCACATTATGACTTGTTTGTCAGAAGGGACGGCCTGTAGGTCTCGAGAGAATAGCTTTACTCACACCCAAAATCAGAGGCGTAGTCTACATATTTGTAGTGGATGTACTGTGCTTACCAAAGTACACTGGTTAGTACACTGTAATCGTCAATTTGTTTTGATTTTTAAACGTACTGTATTGAAAATTCAAAATTTCTCTGACGTCTTTTTTTGAATAAATGTACAACAACCTTTATACAACAGTAGGCTTTGTATTAATAACATATAATTTATAATTTACAGTTTCAAAGCAAAACATGTTCAAGTATCAAGTAGTAAGTACAGAAGTATTAATTGTACAAAAACAGGTTGAACCACCTCAATGTGTCTTTAAAATGTTCCAAATGTGTTGACCATGACACGAGCTCATGTTATGTATCATTGCTAATTATAGCCTACATGACGTGGGCTCGTATTATTGGACACTCAAGTGGGTACACTGAAATTCCCAAGCTTTTCTAGTGTGTATACACCATATACTCGCGTATCACATACTACACCACTGCCCTTAATCCATGTAAGGGTTATTTTATTCAGAAAACAGTGTGCCTTATATTGTGCATGAACAGCATACATGTTTATTTCATTTGCAAATGAAGGCCAGTTTTTAGTCCTTTAACTATTTTACATTACTTTGCAAACAGCTACAAATGCAGCTGTTTGCAAATCTGTGTACAAATGTGGCATTATATAAATGTAAAGTTAAGAAGATGCCCTATATGATGACTTTATTTAGCATCTGATTATGTTTTTCATGTTGCCTTGTGGTCAGTGTTCCTGAACTGGATTCATCTCATGGCACCAATCAGGACACTGGAGGATCCCAAGAGCTGGACAGGTTATGTGTTATTGTTTAAATTACCAGAGAGCTCAGCGTGTATTTGATCAGTCATTAATATACAACCAGGCATCTACACTTTTATAAAATCTTTGATTGCTTTAGCAGCTCTGCCTGATTCAAAGCTCGAATGAGAAAATTTTAAAATGCAATAAGAGGTAGCCTGATCCCTTTGGGACATCTTAGTAGGACAGCTCGGGTGTGTCCCACTTTTCTGCTGCTTTGTGTTCTGTGTTCTTCTCTAGTTACTATGGGGAAATAACACAGACCGGGCCTGATAGGACCTCATTGTTGCCCTGCTGGCGTCTCCCTCTGCTGTGCTGCCGTACAGATCGATACTGGAGCCATCAGGTTTAGAGTACTAACACTTTTATTTACCTTGTATTTATTTTACTCTTGAACTTGTTGCCTTTTTTTAATCATGATGAATATTAACCACATACCTGGTGTCCCATGCAGAGTGTTTAGGCTGAAAGATAAATCAGAGCTTAGCAGTGTGTTAATTCACCCAGTGTTTTTTCTTTATGTGCTGCTGTTCTCTTTTGGACTGCAGTTATCAGGAGAGATACAACATTAAAGGGCAATTTATGCAACATTATGTAGGATAATAACCCCAAATACAGTACACGTTAATTATTATGTTTATTAAGGCTTGTTGTGTAAAGAGGACAGGAATCATTCAAATTGTTCTCATTTTATTTGAACTCTTGCAGCGACAGGAGCATGGAGCCATCTCTGCTGCTCTGCACCTTCAAGACAGAAAAGATCTGCTTCAGTCTGTCCTCACCGAGCATCGACTTCTGCAGCTTCTGTGCATCAGAGGACAAAATATGATAATGGATTTGCTTTGTCTGCCTAATCAGATCTAGTGTGATCTATCATGGATCATGTATCATTTACTGCACTGTTTCAGTGTATTCACCCGCTGAGCGCTTGCTTTCCTCAGAAGACATCTTCGAGTAACTTTTCCTTACAATTTGGCCTTTTTACTTTGTACGAGACAAGCTTCACAAAAAAAGGTGTTTGGAAGTATTTTCCTGTGAAAGCTGGTACGAAATGAGACCTGCGTATTTCAGGCCTGCACGGATGAAAATATTATGTGCTAGTGTGAGAGAACGATGGGTTTTCTCACCTTCTAATAACGTGTAATTCACACATTTGTTGTTTGTTGTGAAAGTTTGACGCTATACCAACTATTTTTACTGCGCTTTTCACAACACGCTGTGGGATTGTGGGTGGGTGTCTGTACGAGTGCATGTGCTTTATTTATTTATTTTTTTGCATGTGGATGTGTTTATGCGTATGTGTGTGTGCATGTGTGTCACATCGGCCTAACAAGATGGAACTGTAATGGGCCTGAAGCTACAAGTCTTTTAGTGACTGGATGTGTCAGATAAGAGATAAAATATTATTTACTAATGATTCTTAGCATTTGTTACAGCCTCTTTAAAGCAGTAGTTGCACTTTAAATCACGTGGATATAATTTGGAATTAGTGAGGTGCAGTTTACTGAATGATGCCTGCTGGCTTAAACTGAGCCAGCGCCATCATTTAACGCTTAAGCAAATTACAGCAAATGCTAATAATTATGTGTAAATAGCCTTTTATCCAGGTCTGGACTGCACTAACAGTACCTAACTAATATCTAACAGTACTAATGTCTGCTAACGGTTGGCGGAGTACTAACCTGCTCTGAGAATGCCGATGACTCGTGTTTCTAACACACTTACTAACCCGCTGCTTTAGGCCACCAGTCTGAGACACGCACTGCTCTCAAGTGATCCTGCAATCCTTCGTTCCGACGTGTCCCATTCAGACTAATCCTTCAAGTAATTCTCCACCTAAAAATGTTAATGAGAGCATGTGAAGAAGGGTTTCAGGACCTGGAGGAGAGAAACTAATCACGTGGAATAAAAGGAGGAGCTGAGGTAAATCTTGGTTGACCACACACTTTGGCAAAATCTTAAAAAAAATATAAAGAGATTGCAATATAATTTCAAGTGGTTTTATTTTACAGGCTAAATGCTCATCTTTTAGAGTCTAGTTTTTTTATACGAGTGTGTGGTCAGCCTTTGTCGGTGTGTGCCTGGCTTTTTGTTGCCGCCGGTAACGACAAGCTACGCAAACCTCAGCAATAACACTAACCCTTACAGTTTTCATGCTAATAATCAGGCTGTAATGGTCTGCCTGTTGCTCTTACTAACATCTTGCATTTGTTTTATCTACGTAGCTCTTCAGCATGCCTTGTAGTCTCAGTGATGCATCACATCGCCTGGAGGCGTTTTTCCTATAACAGTATCCCAGATGTGAGTTTCTTAGCTCTGATAGTTGCACAAAAACATAAAAAAATGACGACTGTGTTTGAAAACTTTGTGAATTGTTACTAACATGCAAACTAACAAACTAACCTACTAATAAAACTAATCTTCTAACAACTAACCTAAACCAAAGAAGCATCCTTAAACTGAGCCGTGTCACTTATTGGTGGTTTTTAAGAGGTAATGTGTGTGTGAGATGGAAGTGTGTGTTTCTGTTCAAGCAGAATGCTCATAAAAGACTGAAATCATCAGTGAAAGCAGAGTTGACACAGGATTAAAACAAAATATGATGCTCAGCCATTAACTTCTCAATGGATCAGAATAATTGTGGATAGCTGAAATGTAAATATAAAATATTTTTGTATGTCATTGTTATCAGTTTTCTTAATACTACATCTTTGTTAAAATTTTTTTTTCTTCCATTCGGAAATCAACTGTTTTTGTTGTATGTTTTATTTCTTAAATGAATGATAGAAGCTGAAGCAGATTTATGTTTGGAACATTTTTTCAATGTTTGCATCCATCTGCAAACCCAGCTGTTTTTATGATGCATGCATTTGATAATGGTTTGTCCTCTTGTTTCAGCATGAAAAGCACTGATACATCACCGCAGACAGTCTGTGCATAAAAGAGCTCAGCACATACACAGGTCAAACTGTGATAAATAACTTACTCATTATAAAGACTTTTATTCAGTGCACATTCTTACAACACAGACTTTAACTTTAGCCAATTAAATTAATTTCTATTCATTTTTATTACATTTCATGGCTAATGTCTCATTAGAATCACAATCTTTTACTTTTCAGGACTGGGCTTTGGTCCAGATTAGTAATGGTTCAGTCAATGTCTATTTATTACCGCAACAAAACAAACAACAACAACAACAAAAGAAACATGCACACACACACACACACACACATAAACTGCAAAGATTTACAACATGAATTTTTCCTAGTCATTCTTCTTTATAAACATCCATGCAAGCTCTATGAAAGTTGGCAGAACTGATACTGTGTTCAAATGTTAAATCCATTGCTTTAAAACGATGATCTGTGTTTTGTGCAGTTAAGTGGAAGCTTTTAGAGTTTGCATGGAAGCTGAATTACAGCAGAGGGCAGCAGATCATCAGGTTGGAGGAGGTTTTGAATGCTTCCTGTGCTCTGCACCATGTAGGGTATGGTGATATATTTTGGGCTAATTTATTATTGGTTGATAAGAGATTTTATCAGCTAAAGGATTACATTTGGGAATACTTTTTAAGTTCCATTTTAAGCAATAAAACATTTTATTAAGAAATCACAAAACACGCTTAATAAAATAAAGATAAGACCCTGGAAAACAATGCCAGTGGTGTTTATTACCAATAACATTTTGCATGAACACAAATGGGATAAACTTTTCTCACCATTCGTGAGAAATGATTTAAGTAGGCTCAAATGAATTGAAAAATACAAGTGATTAAAATATAAAGGCATACATAAAATAAAGAAAAGTTAGACAGCTACTCTGCTTATTGTAATTATTCATAATATTGAGGAAATGCTTAAATGCCTCTGAAGGGAAATTAAATTGACATATACTGTTAAACAACAAAACGTTATTGTAATTAAATTCAGTTTAGCACCAAGTCACAGCAGAAGTCGTCTCAGGGCACTGTACAAAAACATTCACATACATTATAAAGCCAGTTAGTAAAAGTTGTCTTTCTAAGGAAGCCAACAGATTGCGTTGGATGTTCACTTGGTCGCACTCGCCCATCCTGAGCAAACACAAAGGCAACAGTGGAAAGAAAAACTCCCTTTAAACAGGAAGAAATCTCCAGCAGAACCAGGCTCAGGATGTGCGGCCATCTACTTCGACTAGCTGGCTTTGAGAGGACAGGAAGGAGAAACAAACACAGAATGACAGGTCCAGGTATATTTTCTACTGGATGAAAGGAGAGTACTGAGAACATTCCTGTAGAATCTTTGATGGGGACTGCCTCGCTGCTGACAATTTAAAGTTTTGATTTGACATTACTTTGTGTTGGGGTTTTCTCTTAGCTACCACTATACAGAATTTCAGCTCAATATGGCACCAAAAAAAAAAAAAAAAAAAAAAAATATATATATATGTATACAGGTTGTCCTCGACCTACGGCGCCATCGACCTACGGCGCTCCGTACTTACGACTCCGCCCCCAGTGACGTCA
>JARVLU010001462.1:23891009-23901113 GCA_031762415.1 Simpsonichthys santanae
GTTTGATAGATGGTTGGATAGATGGATGGATAGATGGATGGATAGATGGATGGATGGAGGGATAGATGGATGGATGGATGGATAGATGGATAGATGGATGGATGGATAGATAGATGGATAGATAGTTGGATAGATGGATGGATAGATAGATGGATAGATAGTTGGATGGATGGATGGATGGATAGAGATAGTGATACTGTGTATTAACTGGATGGGGATAGAATAAGTGGTGGTGTGTATCTTGATCGTCATCCGCACATGTTTATTTCACAAATACAGCACATATGGAATAAAACCATGAGCTGAAGGACGTCTCATCTCTTTACATGATGAATTCCCTGAGGAGGGAATAGAGTTAAGTGATTAGATGATCTGGAGCGGGTCTGTGATGATGAGTGCCAATCATTAACCGGGTTCACTTCATCAAAGAAGGACAGAACACTCAGATTAAATCCTTTTTTTTTTTTTTAATTCATTAAACTAATTATTTGTTTGAATGATGCATTAAAAAAAAGACTTTCACATATTTTATGTGTGCTAACATTAGGAACATAGTTTTGTTAGTTAAACTGGTTGTTTGTTTTTGCTAAATAATATTTGCAAATGCTGTTTTAATGTACATATAGTGATAATTTGCACCATGAGCAGGGAGGGCGCTGGCGGAGAGAGAAGATGGGAGAGTGATTAGGAATGTGGAGCGCTGGATGTTATCTCAGCTGCGAATGAGACAGTATAATTACAATATGGAAATGGTGCTGAAAGAGGAAAGTTGAGCTTATCTTGTTAGAACGGCACTTCGCCTGCCATCTCCAATATCAATTACTAATGTCTCAATAACAACCCCGAAACAATTTATCTGTTTGGGATTCCATTCTGTTCTTCACTGATATTATCATATATGTGAAATCAATTTGCTGTGCGTCTTAGAACAGATAAATTAGTTTGATGCTATTTGTGCGCTGCTTACTTTGGTGACACCCAATAAAGCAGAGTGTTGTGGGTATACAGGGATAGAAACTGTGCAATACAGAACTTTTTGAAAGCGTGTGCACAGATTACACAAGCAGTCTCTTCTTAGTGTTTCACTGGAGAACAAATTCAAACTCCTTTCAGTCTGCATTTTAACGCACACACACACACACACACATACACACACAAGCAGAGTGAATCTGCCATTTAATAATTATGAAGCGTAAAATCCTTGCCGACGGCGAGCATACTGAAGGATGTAATTATGACCTCTTTCAGAGAGCCCACGCTCAGTGGCAATGCCTACATTTCCACCCAGAGAGAGAAAAACACTCCCAAGGAATGATGGGAAAACGTGCCCTTCATTGCAATTAAGGACAATAATTCTCTGCAAGAAAATTGTTTCAATTGCTTTTCAGCCTGGGAGCAAAATGGCATTGATGGGGGTGATGGTTTGGAATAGGGGTGACAGTGGGATGAGGAGTGACATTTTAGATGGTGGAAGTGCTGCTTAAGAGTGAGTTAGGAGTGAAACTGTTTCAAGAATGAGGAGGTGTGGGGCAGGAACATTAAAAAGTCACAAAAAATACAATAAAAAAATGTTTCGCTGGGTTAATCTTGAAGGTATCAGGCAGTGAACGTGTTTAATGTGGGATAAATTTTCACATGCAGGAGTTACTGTGCTCTCTTTTATCTGAGTTGTACGTTTCTGTCAGCTTTTGCAACTCAAACATATTTTGTTCGAATTGAACTCCCACATGTGCTGTATTTTAATGTAAAATAAAACTTTCTTTAGTTGTTTTTCTTAGCCTTATAAGCAGAATAACCAGATTCCAATAGGATTCTGAAACGTGCGCAGGATGGATGCTTCCGAGAAAAAAGCACAGCTCTCATCCATCAGACCTCCTTTTGGATAAAACTTGTGAAAGTGAAGGCGTGGTGATCTTTTTCACTGTGTAGCAGTATTTTCACAAATTTACTTTACAGCCTTTGTTAGGATTATCACACAGCTGAGCATAAAACATGGATGGAAAATTATGTTATCTTCAATTTGCTATTAAGAAGTCTTCTCCAACAGCTCTGGATCATTTTCAATGAGAAAAGAAACATTAATATACGATGGGGCTGCAGTGTGGCCTCTATCTATAAAACAAACATATTCACATCAGAAATATTGCTCATAAGTTTCTCATTATTGACGGTGAATCGTCTTCAACTTCAAAGCTGGTGTGTTGGGACTGACCCCATACCCTTGTAGCATAAGTTAAAGGAAAATTCCCTTTAAAGATCAATACAGAACTGCATATTTATTATGGCAGAACCACTTGTAAATCCAAATTTGGGTGTGATTAGATTAAATATGAGACTCAGTATAAATAAAACAGTGATTTTGTGTGTGTTTATAATTTTGTTTCATCAAGCGATGGTTTAGATTAACTGCTGAGCGGTACTTTTTGTAAATCTTTAGCTGACTCCTACATCTAGTCCTGGCAACCAAGTCTTGTTAAGAAGGCAACATGAGATATTAAAAATAATCAAATTAAAAAAGAAACAAAACAAGCTTAAAATTTTTAAAAGGAAAAAAGGTGTTTCACTTTATGTCTTCTAGAAAGTTAAGCAGAACACCGCATGCTGCTCGTGCCAGGGGGAAAATCTGAGAATGATCTGCTGTGGATATTGTTTAAACATGCGCTCAGTAATTCTGATAAACAGTTTCATTTTCTGCCGCAGATGTGACAGTGTATAACATGATTATTGATGCTATTTCTTGTGTGAGTTTATGATTGGCCCAAAGCTGAGCCCACATTCTTTGCAGCATGATAATGAGGACAGCAGGACGGGGAGCACAGCGGTCTGCAGGCCGCTGATCCGGATGCTGTGTTTGTGTATGAGATCCTGCAGTGGGATTGCATCTGTGGTAGCTGGTGGAACAAAGGTCTGAAGGAGGAGAAACGGGCACCAGAGGGAAATGGAAAGCAGCTTTACTCAAAGCAGGCGTGCACGCACGTGCGCCGGCTGTTTACGTTGGACTGAGAAGTTACACGCTGATGCATTCCTGCACTCACGGTGGGCTCACCAGATCCGGATCCTTGTTTTCACGCTTGACTTTTCATTACCTAAACGCGTGCATGTGTGTATGTTTTTTGCCTCCATCGTTTTAAGCAAAAGCAGAAGCTGCTTTCTTTGCAGTGAACTATTTTAGCTTCAAGTCTTTTTTTTTCTTCCTACCGTCGCTGTATTTCTGACAGTTCAGGGTGGCTGTTGGGGGTCACGTCCATCCAACAACCATTCTCTGTCTCTTAAGTTAAAGCACCTCGTGTCGTCCGCTCAGCACGCAGACGGCCCACCGCCTCGACTGCAATCAAAATTCACAAGAAAATGGAATCCTTTATATGCAAAACAAACAATGCACAAGAAATAAAACATTCAGGGGAGCTGTCAGGTTCTTTCAAGAATCAATGCGAGGCTTTTCATCTGTGTCTCAACCTCTTCCTGGTAATTATCCTGCATATTTTATGCCCCCTTCTATTCCTTCTTACACACAAGCCTATAACTTAACCAGGCAAACACACACGTTTCACACAGTGACTAACAATTTCACACCTACACACAGACGCACACACACACAAGAGTTAATTACTTTAATATCACTATTAAGAATCTGACAAAATTGGAGACTTTGACACCTGTTTGGTCATTATGAAAGTTTTATTTAATCCATATAAAATCAATCGTTCATAAAAAATACATTTATCACTTTTATCTGTTCGAGGATACACCAGGTTCTGTAATTTCCGTGATAAAGCAGCACGAGCCGTGGCGGGTCAGACACCTTGATAAGGATTAAAGGGTTGTCAGTGACAGAGCGACGTGCCCTTGAACAGAATCACCCTCAAAGTGTCCTGTCATCACTTTTCTGCCTCCCATTATCGGGGCCAGCCAGGGGGCCTCTGGGACAAAAAGGATGATTGGGCAAAGCATTCTCTCTCCTAACCACCATTGAGCCCCTTGTCATACCAGACCAAAAAAGAAAGAAAGAACATATGAAATTCCACTGGTCCCTTGGTGGAGATGGTTCAGAGATGGTCAGGTGAGTGGAATACCTGTGAGGAAACAAAGGTGACCATGTCTTCATTCTTCAATGCCAAACAAGCACAGCTATGTTCTGGAGACTGTAGCTCAGACATCTGCCAATCAGAAGGTTGTTGGTTTGATTCTGGCTTACTTTCACCCTTTCTGAGCGGAGTTTGCTTGTTCTCTGTTTTTTCCGGCTTCTCCAGTTTCCTCCCACAGACCAAAAACATGCACGTTAGGCTGACTGGTAAATAAATTGTCTCTAGGTGTGAGTGAGAGAGTGAATGTTTGTTTGTCTCATTTGTCTCTATATGTGTCCCTGTGATGGACTGGAGACCTGTCCAGGGTGTCCCTTGCCTCTTGCACAGTGACTGCTGGAAATGAACACCAGCTTCCAACCCTGAAAGGAAAAATCCAGTAAAGAAAACAGATGAATGGATAGAGTCTAGCAATTAAACAGGGCCATGTTTTTTTAAAAAACATGCGTTCATGGTTAAAATATGCAGAATAAATCCATTCACACTGCCAGTAGTAAAGAGAAAATGTAACTCTCTCCACATTTGTGCTGGTTGGACAGTGTTGCAGTCCTAAAATCGTTGAGGGCCGCAACACTGCAAACTACCATTTCCTCTCTGGGCTCAAGCTTGCAAGTCATAAAACTATGAAGTGATGGCATGGCACTGTATGCTGTAATCTGTGGTGGACCATAATTTTAGAAAATCACAAATTTACGAGACATTAAAGTAGTTAATTATTCATGGCTGTACTGCAGATGTCATCTTTATGAAGTATAACTGAGTGTGATGAAAAATTACTCGTTTCTACAAAAAATAGTTGTAAAAAAAATCCCGTTGATTTTCACCAGTCTTCAGGTGAAATTTTATGTTGGTTGATGGGAATTTAGGAAACAGAAATTATTGTTGACCACGTACCAGTTTTTGTATCCCCAAGTAAAGCGCCGATGATGTCATCCAGGTGTCGTCTTCCAGCAAAGCTGTAGATAATAAATAGCCACCACTACTGCAGAGGGATTTGATGCACGTTGAACATTGCATCACCTAAAATCCTTGTTAGTGTGACTTTTTGACTAGTGTTAATGAATGTAGAAGACCTTTTCAAATGCGTGACGAAATCAACAAACAAAAACGTTATATGATCCACTGAAGTAGAACAGTTGAGCCACAAACATACAATACTGAAAAGTGCTGCTTTCCATCTGTCAATAATTTAACCAACTGTTCATCTGAAGCAGCCAGTCCACCATGGGAGGAGCTCTAAGCTTATATTGAGGTCAACCTTTTAACCATTAACAAATAAATATATATTACACCAGTTTGCAATTGTTCCATTCTGTCTGAATGCGAACAGAAATACAATCTTCAAGACATTGGTCTCTCCTGATAAATGTTTTTTTTACAAGTAAACATAGTTGCATCATGTCAATAACAGTTTTTATAATAATTATTCTTTTGGCTGTTCCCTCTTCAGGGGACTCCACAGTGAGTCATCCTCCTCCACCTCTGTCCTTGCTCCAACTATCTTCATGTCCTCTCTAACTGCATCATTTTATCTCCTCTTTTGTCTTTTTCCTGGCTGCTGCATTTTTAACATACCTTTACCATATTTTTCGCTGTATAAGTCACGTATTTTTTGTGTGTGCATAATTTACATGTCCTGTGACTCATGGGCCTAAGCAATGTATTTATGGATCCCCCCACCCCCCCCACCCCCTTATTTATAAACCAAATTTTGGCTGAGATATGACCGTTTTCATTTATTCTGACTGAAAAGAAAATTCAACACTGCCATTTTCACCACTAGATGGCAGCAGAGTAGTAGTAGCAGTAAGGCATGCCGTTGTATCATGTAATATGGCTATAATGACAAATTCCAAAAAGTTCAAGACAAAAACAACTGGACTAAATTTATTATAATTTACTTTATACTTTATCATTTTTGCCTTGAACTTTTTTGAATTTACCATGTCCTGGATGACTGAGAATCTTCACCAGCTATTAATGACACAATGGCCCGCCACCTTCGTTCTGCTCGCTGCTTGGAGCAACTGTCAAACCAGCTTCTTTTCCTGCACCGAACCAGCAAAATGCAGCTAATTTCACCATTAAAGTGCATTTACTAAGTGAAAGTTCAACTGTGACACACCTTTGCTATAATTTGGAGCAAAGAAAATAATTGTTTTAGGTGTTTTTCATGTTAGATTTTGAAGAAACACGCAGCATTCCTCTTTATTTTTTCCTCCCTGTCATTGCACTCCTGGGAGCGCTGCAGAAAATACTTTTGAAATACAGCTGATTTGACCGTTAAAGTCCTTTAATTAAGCAAAGGTTAGACTGAGACACACCTTTACTATAAAGTCGAGCAAACAAATAATTTTTTTTAAGTGTTAATCTTGTTAAATTCTCATTAAAGTCCTTTCATCCACGCTCCCGTAGCCATTTGGCAAACCATCGATTTTTTGCACAACACTGGCCCACATTTCTGGGTTCGGCCCGCATTTTCGGGTTGTCGGTGACAGGAAACAAAAGCGACGCATCAGCGGTGATGCATAATAGATGCGACGTATAGGGCGAAGCAACATATTTATGGATTTTTCTACTTTATTAGAAAAACATGGACTGATGCGACTTATAGGGCGATGTGACGTGTACGGTGGAAAATACGGAACCCACTGTCCCTCTTCTGGACGTGTCCAAACAATCTCAGTCTGAGTTTTTACAAGTTTTGAGGATCTGCTGTAGAAGAAACATGGATGGCACTGCTTTTTGCTGTTTTCTTTCTAAAGTATAACAATCCAGACATCGTAGCCTTTTAATGCTTTTTGCATTCGGTCAAGAACTTCAGTCCACAAAATTTAATCCGACTAAAAATGTATCTAATTTTTCAAGCCTATATACATTTTTTTTCTTTTTCCACGTTCACATTTCTAGTAAAAGTGCAACTCTTTGCTGATGCAACCCCTTCAACATTATGTGAAACAAATCAGTTTGCTGCAATATTCGCAAAGAAGCAAAAGCATCAAGCCTCTGACAAACTCCAAAGAGAAAATAAAACATTTATTTTCGTTCTTTTTAAACTTTTTTTCCCCAGAGCTAGAAAAAAAAAATCAGTCCAAAGAGGATCCTGTGAGACAGAGAAACTGTGTGGTGGTACTTATGGGCCTGCGAGGCTATGATGGAAGGGCTCTAATGAGGCATAGCAGAAAATGAAATATTAAAGTTTCTAATTAAATAGATAGACCTCTCCACTTTTGTCAAGGTTGTTTGGGCCATTATCTCAGCCATGTGATCAGCAGTGACCCAGCCTGATTTAGGAGCTCCCATGTGCTGAAACAGACAGAGCATGTACACGCACAAACCTCTGACAACCTGCTGAAGAGATGCACCACCTCAAAGATCAGGGGTTTTCTGACCAACCACACAACCGCTATCCATGTACTATAGTTTGAACATTTTTCAAAATAAGATAAAAGTGAACGAAACACTCTGTGATGTGGTCGTCTTGTGTTAAAGGTGAGACTACCGTCCACTCGACGCTCTCCTCTGATGGGGCTCATGAATGTCTGAGCAGCTTGTTTTCTCAGAACTAGTAAAAAATGTAAAAAGACCTTGCTATTTGTAAGCACTGAGTCGTGGGACAAAGAAACCCGGGACTTGCATTGCTGCTGTATGTTAAGCAGACGGTCACTGTGTGAGGAATAACTACCATCCTTGCTTGAATATTAATCATACTTTTTTATTAAGCTCTCTGGGAGTTTTCCTAGACACAGTATTAATGATTTGTCTAGCAAGCCCTCTCCTGTTGTAACCACATTCTGGTTAGGTCAGAGTCACAGGCTTTAATGAACATGATTCTCAAACAAAATGTGTTTGATTTATCACTTTATTGACTTTTTCATTCTCCTGTTCATGCCATCCAGACTTTTGTGCAGTGCACAAGTTGAAGGAGCTCTTGTTAATATTTGTTTCAAGTGAGCAACCATGTATATAAAAGCATCTAAGATAGTCCCTGGAAGTCAGAATAAACCTGACAGTATATCAACTCACACACTCTTAACTGTGTTCAAATGTATTTTTAATGATAAAAGAAAAATATCAGGATTGCTTTATTATTTGACCCTTAATTGCAGCATTTGAATTCAAATTCAGCCCAGTTTGGTGAGTATGTTGTAAATCTTAAAGACGACTGGGCACCAAGAGGGAGCACTCTGATCCTTGCAGGAAGCCCGAGAGCTCAACGACAACAGAACTATAGTTTTACCATGTTTCAATAAAGCCAGTGTCTCATCAGGCTGCAGCTGCTGGAAACTAGTTGGTAACTCAAAAAAGCACATTTTCAGTCTTGCTGAAATCTAACTGCTGCAATCAAGCAATCAGCAAATCATGTGTCTGCATTCATGCAACTCATGACCTATTCTTGTGTGCACAACTTGCACAACTGTATTCTAGGCTGCACATATTATTATCCCATTATTATTAGTTAACCTTTCTAACATTTTCAAATGCAAGTGACCAGCCCGCAACACTGCAGTTCACACAAGACACTTAAGAGCCCTGCAGATGTTTGGAAGCATTTTAGAGACTTCCTTGCAAATGTTGCTTTCAAACTAGTCTCAAACAGTTGAAGACTAATACTGGCTCCAAAATGAACATAGTATATTATTCACAGGCCTTTCTGTAGCTTGGTCTAAACCACTAATTAAAAAAATGAACCACTTTTCTGTTTACCATTTCAACTTCTTATCTCTTCTTCAATCATCATCATTTACTCCTAAATTCTTTGTGCAGCCAAACTTGGCTTTGCCGTCCAAAGCAGCATAAAAAAACATTGTCAGGTTTAGATACAACACACTTTCCAATAAACTCTCTTGATTGTGGCGCTCCAACAGTGTAAGGACATGAACAACACAGCGCAGTCAGTAAGTTCCTGTTGCCTTTGACGCTCGCGCCATCACTTCCTCCTCCTCTTTTCCGCTGCGCCTCTGGAGAATTCAGCCTGATTGAATTTTGAAAGAGGAATCGAACGTGGAGGTCAACAAATGCCTTGAGGAGGGTTCTCATTTGTGTGTGTGCGGATGTATTTGTTTAGTTTTTTTGTGCATCTTTGCATGGAATAAACATTTTGTAATTTATCTCAACTTAAGTTACAATTTTTGAAATAAATATGAAATGGCAACCAAATAATGTGTCTATCCACCTGAAGCAAGCGGGTTACAAATTAAAGGTAACGTTATACATTACAAACCATTCATTTCTCTTTACGCACCATTTTAGTGGGAGACTTTATCACCTTAACGTCAGACTTTAACGTCAACCCTAATCAACCTTTTCATCATACCTTATTGGACGTTGTGACTTGGTTTGGGCTAATTTGGATCATGCTGCAAGCCAGCAGTCTTGCAGCTCCAGGAAGCACACAGCACAATACTAATAGAGGCTGCTGTGGCTGGGTTAAACCCACGTTTAGTCATATGAGCACCGTGAAGTCAATTAATTTCTGGCTGCTTAATGACTTGGAACTGCTGTGATGCAGACACCCCTCCCTTCTCCCACATCTCCGGATTGATTGAGTGGATTTTCTGGACGTGGTGCCGAATCAACAGATATGCTGTGAGCAACGATCATATTCAATTTTTATATTACGTCCATGCATAAATGCCACCAGGTTCATGCACTGCACCTAAAAAAAAAAAAATCTGGGTGAGATTAATATATTAATGTCAAAAAGTGAATTTCAAGTGGGACTCTGCACGGAGAAAGAACCAACTGTGCTTCAAATGACTATCTTTAGGATGTGCGTGCCATAACCTATAAACTATATTGCACATGACACGCAGGTATAATGTGAAGGTCATTCTGTACTCCATGTACGTTTGACATGTGTGCACAGACTTGACTTCTTTCTTCCCCCTGGATATCATCATTCTAACTGCACGATGCAAGGAGGCGAATAATTACGTCACTCAGAAAGCCATCAGTCCTCCACGCTTGGGTCACTTTCTTGTCCTCCGTGTTCACCCCCCCCCCCCCCCCCCCCCCCCCC
>JARVLU010001462.1:23933315-23944326 GCA_031762415.1 Simpsonichthys santanae
TTTTGAATGTCCAGAGGACCAGACTTAGCTTTTTTAGATTTTTCTACCTGGATTATTGAGCATGCATCAGGGTAAATAT
This sequence comes from Simpsonichthys santanae, assembly GCA_031762415.1. NCBI lineage: Eukaryota > Metazoa > Chordata > Actinopteri > Cyprinodontiformes > Rivulidae > Simpsonichthys > Simpsonichthys santanae. The sequence goes on from JARVLU010001462.1 coordinate 23,933,395, forward strand.
TAGAGGATTGACTGATTGAACTTTATTAATATTGTTTATCAAATTATGCTTGCAAAAGGACACAAAGTGTGGTGATCAGACAAATACTTTGAATTTTTTTTTAAATAAATGATACTGACTGTCACAGAATACCTGAACGATTCTTTACCACACTGACTCTGAGTTCATGTCTGACCTTTCAAAGTTTGTTTGTTTATACATAAAAAGTGTTTAGCATTAGCACATCCCACACCAATTGGCATTTAAAGAGCTCATTAAAATGCTCATTCTCAGACAGTTGAGGTAACTTAGAGTCCAAGTAGTAAAAAACAACTCTGCACTTTAAATAAGAAATAACTAAAATGTTGATGGACATTTGGCCGGTCCTCATGACACAGAAACTGCATCCACTAAATGAGCCCAACAACAAACAAACATTCAGTCATTTGTCGTTTCACCAGTCAAGGTCAAAGACTCAAACCCTGATGAGCTCTGTCGTTGCATAAGGGCATCTCAGCATCTACATGATTGTACTGTGTGTGTAAAGGTGTGCACGGGAGGGAGCACCAACACGCACAAAAACTTTTTCATGTAGTTTAGCACTCAGGTGTAATATCTAGATGCTCTTACAATTTTCTGCTGTCACAGCCTCCAACACGTCACAAGCTGACTACTGAGAAAAATAATGTCCCTTCCCAAAGGGCCGACTCTGAGCCATCAGTCGCTCTAAACGCCACTTCTCTGCCTTTCGCTCCGTCCTCTGCTCCAACCTTGGGCAGCTGAAACGACATTAAGAGTTCATATAGCGCAGACATTTTGAAAAGGATAGCTTTAAACATTTAAAAAGGTGCCTCCACATTCACAAATGCTAATAAATTACTTTAAAATCATTAACTTCGTGGCTGATTTGGTACCATATACTGTATTTAGAAATAGATCTCAGTAATGATTAGTAGAATAAAAGCAAAATTCACTGGGTGAACTGTAGACACGCTCAGTCCTGGGTTTATTTTGCACTTCTTGTTTTTTTTTCAGGGTGTTGTTTTGAACAGAAAATCTGTTTGGATGTGTGTCTGTGTATGCTCGCCTTGGTTTTCTTTGTTTGCATCTGGCCTTGGCATGAAGGGCCCGGGAGCTTTGGTCAGTGAGGCGCTGGCTGATGTCAACTGGCCAGTGGGCGCACGGCTCAGTCGCATCAGATTGTTATCACGGGCGTCCTTTGGCTCTGCTCTGACGTGCTCAGTTTCTTGTCTCTACATCCCATCCCCCCTTCTTTCCATCATAGCTCAGGTCTCTTTGTCCAGCGTGGCATGCCTAGATGTGGATTTGTGTTTTTTGCAACACTTTGCAACCAATTCCGCACTCATTTTAAAATTGATTTGCCAATTATCATTGGTGCAATCCCCCAACCAACTCTAGGCAGCTACACACACAGCTTTAGATTGAGAGGATTGTTTTAGACCATGTGCAGGTGGCTCGCAACTCTAATTTCACACTAGCCAAAATCTGTTTACTTCCAGTTGAGCTTTATTTTCTTCCTGCATGAGGAAAGCAGGAACCTCCTCGATATCTATTCTGCTTCAATTAGCAACAGATGCCTCCTTGCAGAGCGCTAACCCTAATTGTATGTGATGAGCAACGCTAATCGCCCTGGTGCTGCCTGACCTTGCTGCAGCTGCGAGGGGGAACTTTTCCCATAGAACCTCTCCACAAACACCAGCCAAAAAATCCACACACAAACGCACACCAGCCCACGCACAGCGCTCCTCAATATTTAAAAGTGAGGGTGGCTGGGGGCAGTGGGACTGGAGCTAGTTTGGTGACCGCAAATTAGTTGTTGTAATTGCATATCCCTCACTGTGCCCATCATTTTTCAAGCCTGTTTGGTGCAGTGAGGAGAGTTTGTTTGTTTTGGTGTCAAGGCGGTTTAGAATCAAAACAAGGACCTCCGGTGCATATGTGGGCCCTCGAGCCAAACGGCAGTGTGGTCGCCTTAAATAGTCCCGCCTCTCCCACCGTGCATTGTGGCCGAGAGGGAGGCAGCACAAAACAGTGGAAGCACAAACTGAATGAAGCAACACAAACATCAGACATTTTCCTAAAACTCATGGCCTCTGCCACTGACTGATACAAACACAGGAGAGCTGCAGGAACCGCTGCTTCTGACAGGAATTTAACAACAGCTGTGACACTATGACTTCCTTGCCATTTTCTCTGTTCAGCTTTCAAGACTCTAAAGAATTATTACTTATTACAATAAGATCCGTGCTCATGAACACATTTTAGCCGTTGCAGAAGATGCAGAACACAGTCCATGAGTAATAATTCAATTCTTGTCAAAGAACAATGTCACAAGTTAGGAGACTTGTCTAAGATTGAAAGTAGGAACTCAAGTTTTGAAAACGCACGGTGCTCAGGCTCAAGCAGAGCATGCATGCATGTCAGACAGAATAAGCGAGCGTTGCGTGCTCGTAGACCACCGAGCAAAGAAGTACGGCGTTGTTGAGCTCACTGAAAAGTCTAATTTTTCTTATTTACCAAAGACAATGACTTGCAGATGATGTTGCTCTCCTCAAAAATGTGCAAGCTAGCGAGCAACCAAACAAGCATAAATCACATTAATTAGCTTTGCAGCTGTAGTGTGGTCCTGTTGATGCGTCAGTGGTTTCTGAAAGATAAGAAATCTGTGTGCCTTAGTGTAAACACTAACAGAAAATCAAAATTACACACCCAAGATCTATTAGTTTCTGGTTATTAATTGATATTAATTATACTAAAGAATACTTCAAAGTAAATTTTGGTTCAATATTTGATTATAAATGCTAAATAGCTTGAGTAAATCCTATTTGTCCTGGGTTTTAACTGAGATTTAATCTTTTTTCCTCTAAATTGTGAACTGAAACCTGACAGCAAAACATTTTAAAATGACAATATTTATTCATCTTCATGCACATTCTTTTTAATTCGCCCACTTTTAATAGAGCTACTGTCTGTTGTGTTTCCTTCCAGCAATTTATCAATGCAGCCGGGTGCACAACGAGTCCTGTTTGTTGGCCACAGGATTCTGTCTCTGATATTTGTGGATAATGTGGTCCTGTTGGTTTGCAGCCAGATGTGAAACAGCAAGGATGAGGATCAGCAACTCCAAATCTGGTCTTCAGTCATGGTTGTTAGTTAAAAAAGTGTGAACTGCCCTTTCAAGGTGGGGAGTGAGGTGCTGCCTCAATTGGAGGAGTTTATTTAGCTCAGAGTTTTGTTCACTAATGAGGATGGGGTTTGAACAGTCAGACTGCTGCAGCTTCTGCAGTATTACAGACTCTGTGCCAGTTTGTTGTGGTGAAGAGGAAAATGAGCTGTAAGGCTAAGCTCTATGTCTACCAGTTGGTCAATGTTCCTACCCACAATTACCCAAAATGGTGACCCCGCCCCTTCACCCCCAACCAAAATGAGTTTTTTCTGTAGAGTAGCTGGACTCTCCGATAGAGAAATGGCGAGAAGTGCAGTTAACAAGAAGAGTATCGTAGAAGCTCCTCCACATCGAGAAGAGTCAGGTAGTTGAGGCATCTATCTGGTAGAGATGCCCTGAGAATGCCTCAGGACCCACTGCAGAGACTACCTGAACTGACCTGGGAACACTTTGGATTTCTACCAGAAGAGCTGGACGATGTGCTCAAGCTGCTGCCCTTTCAGTTCAACTCTGGAACAAGAAGCAACAAGCGGCAGATGATTGGATGGATGGAAATATTCTAATTACATTTTGTCAAGAGACACTATGAAAACAAACATTATTTTATTTCAATGCACAGGCAAAATATCCTCCTCATCATTGAATTTATATGAGTATGTAATAATCTCCTCTCAAGTACAATGTGTACACATATATGTGCATGCATGTCCAAAAAGGCAACTTGAGGTAAGTTTTATTAATGTTGGGTAAGTTTCAAAGTTACAATTAAATTCTGCTAACACAAAACATGTTTTATTTTTTCCTAGCTTTAAAGTGGATTTTAAAGTGATTAAAGTGATTGTTTGTTTAAAGTTATTTTATATATTCTTTTAAATAAGGGGGCGATATAAGAATTTTTTTTCTTCTTTCTGCACTCTTTTCATTCAATGTTTTCTTTTGATAAATTTGTTTTATATTATCTCTTTTAAATGAATGAATACATTAATTAGATAAATGACTTTACATCTGCTAAGTTCATGGCATAAACCAACACAGACATGTTCATGTTTTTAGTATTTTACACCACTTTATAATGTAGCTGTTTGTTTCCTTTTGTATATACAGTTTTCTTGTAATTTTTAATTAATATGCTTTTTTTTGATTGTCTACTGTTGTACTGATAAATATCTCCTGGAGGGCAAACTATATCTTGGCTGCAAGTATTAAGCTGCAAAATCCTTCATTTTCTACAACTGATAGTGGTTGGTCATTAATTACGATGAAGTTTAGCAACTTATCGGTAAACATTTGAGCTCTGGGGCTTCAGCCGTGTGTTCTTCTTATTCAATCTGGGGTGGGCGCTCTGATTTCGGTCAGCCACTCTCAGCCTGTCCCTCCTACGAGAGCGGGTCAGACTGGACGAGGCTGGCCGGGGTCGGGATGCCTGTGTTTCGGTTCAGCGAGAGTGGCGTCCTGCTGAAGCCCCGGAGCGCGAATGTCCAACATAAAACTAACTTGACTGTGGTTTAATGTGGTGCTATGGCTCTGCAGACATTGCACGTTGCTGTCTTGTGGTGTTTAGTAAAACACTTCCACACAGCGGACATGTTATGATGAAAAGTTGAGTAGCTGTTAGCTACAGCGCTGCTCCCTCAGTTTGCATGCTGTAGGCTGGCTGCAAACTACGAAATGGATTTCTTGAATGTGAGGCGGGTCTTATTACTCTGGGTTCATGAGACACACCTCCGTTCAGGAAATCCATTCATAATTTGAAACCAACGTGCATGGAGCGGAAATATCGGCAGGTTGGATCAGAAAAATCAGATATGTAAATTATGCTGGTATCAGAGGCTGATGCCGGATCGGATCAGTCCCATCCCTACTCTCTATGCCATAAGTCAGAACCAGGTCAAGAGTGTGATGATGAGAATGAGTAGATGTGTGGATGTTTTGAATACTGTATATGAATATTGAAACAACAGCAGAACACACACAGACATGGGCAAGAACTTTATTGCCCTTTAAAATTAGCAGTTTCATATGAAAACTGTTATATAATCTTTCACACCAACATCTTTTTTTTTTTTTTTTTACCTGGATATATTAAAGTACAAACCATGGCAGCCTGGGACACTTTCAGTCAAAACATTTTATTTTTTTATTTGTCACTTAGAATTTTTTTCAGATTGAAACCCCACTTTCTTTCTTTCTTTTTTTTTTTAGCTCATCAGTTTAGTTTTTCTTTTCTTGAGCTTGTTCAAAGAACTATTTATGACAGGTACCATATTACGAGATCTAAACTATTTTTAAAGTGCTAAGTAGCTATAATTAGCTCTGCTACACTCAGAAAAGCTAACATCTGGTGCAGTCATTGTGGAATGAATATTTTGAACCTGTTAAACTTGTAGCTAAGAGTGAGCTGGAGGAGATTATTAAACTTCCAGTTTGCTGTGGTGATCATCAGAAAAGCTCCTAGCTAATCAGATTGGACAAACTGCAAAACCAAACACGCTTTAAAAATAGTCTGTATAGATTCTCACTTGTTAAGATTCTTTAAATCCAGAAAGAGAAGAGCAAAATGTGGAAAAGCTGAAGTATTACACAAAAACAAAGAAAAAGAGAAAGAAACACAAGTACAATTGTCACAACATAAATTCAGAAGTTTCGGAGGTGCACTTAGTTTCAGCCATTTTATGGTCTAATGAGCTCTCCCGGCTGCTGCAGTAGAACTGCAGGAAGCTGTACAATTGTTTGCTGCGTTGCCAGCTACTCTAAATGGAAACTAGTTGAAGCTGACACTAAAAAGAAGAAATATTGTGCAACTTGAGGAGAAGCACCAGCATTCCTGTCATCATACTGTATTAGCAATCTGCTGGTAGCCCTTTACATTTGGTTTTTGGATTTATGTTGAAAAATATAGCCAAATGTTTAGATGTAATTTATCATGGATTACCAATTCCAATGTATTATTCTACTTTGTATTTTTACCATGATGCAGATCTAACCGATTAAAGACAAAGTCACACTGCTTGGAGCTACAGAAGTCAAGAACAGCCATACCTGCTTAAAGTGTGTGACATGATTTATGAACTTTGCAGAAAGTGGCACAACATAAATATCTTTTATCATTCAACTATGTACGTTTTTGCAAACAAACTTATAAATACAGTATATTAAAATTTCATTCAGTCATTTTAAATTTGGCGCTGTGTTTAGTCACAGAAATCCAGCTACTTACGCATTCAACGTGTGACGTAGTCATAGGTATGTCAGCTAGAACGCCCCCTGTACAATCCAATGTTGGACAATAGAAAGCCACAAATTTATCTATTTAAATGAAGATTTGAGCGATTTGTCTTCAGTTTGGGAAACTGAACTTAGTAAAAGTGTGTCTGAGCTTAACCTTTCCTTAATAAATGCACGTATGTGTTCTAAATGATACGATTTGTGTTTATAAATTACAGTTCAGAAGATATTTTATTTTAAGTTTGCACAGGTTTTGAAATTGTGTGAAAGATTTACTAAATCCATGGATGGATGTTTTCAAATAAAGACTGACAGATGTGCATTGAGGAGATTTAATAAAAATGTTGCAATGGTACTGTGCTTGTGTAACTGTGGCAGAGTCAGAGTCTTTATCATCCTTAAAAACAGAAATGAAATGACATCTCCATGTTTGGCAGACTGGGATTTGATCCAGGGACTTGCTCGCTGAGTGGCAGCAGCTCTACCAGTCGCACAACCATGCTACCCAAGCAATGAGGATCTCATGGTCGATGGCGTCAAAAGCAAATGTAAGGTCCAATAGGACAAGCAGCACAGAATCACCTGCATCTGTGGCTAGGTGTTAAAAACCTTCAGAAGGGCAGTTTTAGTGCTGTGGAGAGGTTTAAAGCTAGACTGGAATAGCTCTAAGATTGCGTGATCATTTAGGAAGCATAACTGGGACTCAACTATATTTTTGCAGTAGTTTAGCGACAAATGGGAGTCTGGAGACAGGCCTGAAATTGGACGCGATTGAGGGGTCAAGGTTAGGAATTTTCAGCAGAGATCGAACAGCAGCATGTTTAAAGGATTTTAGTACCACCCCTAAGGATAAACTGCTATTCACAATAGTAAGAACAGAAGGGCCCAGGGTAGGAAAAACCTACTTAAGTAGCCAGGGGAGGGGGGGGGGACCACATCAAAGGGGGAACCAGATGGTTTCATGCTGCACGTTAACCTTCTCTGGAGAAGACAGAGAGATGGGTTCAAAATGGTCAAATACAACAACACATTTAGATGGGATGGACAGATCATGAGCTGGAGGGGCAAGGAGAGCCCGGGTGGTCCCAATTTAAAAAAAAAAAAAAAAAATGTAAAAAGTTCTCGCACAGCTCGGTTGAGGCTTCCAGAGGTGATGGCTCAGTGAGGTGGAGAACTGAGTTTAGGATAGAGAAGAGGACGTGTGTTTTGAGAGTTGGCGGGTTCCGGACCTAAGGACCGTTCGCAACTCGATTATGCCGTAAGTCGGAGCCGAACGCACATGGCGCCGTAAGTCTGGATTTTCAGCCGTAACTCGAAACTGAAAGCACATGGTAGCCGTTACGTCTTTTTTAAACATGTTTTTTCCATGTAAAAACAACAACTGCGCACTTAGAGCGCCGTTTTAATGTGTTTCCAAGCAGTTAGCTAACAAAATACTCTAAAAAAAATCTAAAAAAAAAAACATAAAATGCTGCATAAAAAAGGCAATGTACGGTGTGATGACGTCACTGGGGGCAGCGGCGTAAGTCCGAGTTGCCGTAAGTCGATGGCGCTGTAAGTCGGGGACCGCCTGTACTGTAATCTGAGGCTCAGAAACTAAGAATGAACAGATGTAATTATACCTCACCTATTTTTTTCTGCAGCTGCTCCTCCTCTTCTGGAGAAGCTTGCGTGTCCTTATGTAACTCAAAGTCTTCCTCTATATTAAGGCTGGTTTTGCTGTAATTTATATTGACAAAACGTTCAAGCAGCTGGAACCTCAGGCTCACAGAATGCATTTATTACAATACAAAGCAGCAGCAAATGATAAAAAATAAATAAATAAATAAATAAGTAAATAATTGGGAATATATTTTATTGCACACACCTCTGTACGCCAGTTTCCTTGGCTGAGCTGATGTTCTGCTCATCTGTATTATCTGCAAAGTAACATCAAGTTAATGTAAATGGTTTTAACCAGAGATTATTTCCTGATGCAAACTGCGGCGTCATTTGTAATCCACAAGACTACAAAGACACAACTCACAGCTGAGTTGCTGCAGGCACTCAGCCTGCTCCTGAATCCGCTTTCGTCTTTGAGCCACCAGCGCCTCAGTGTGGTCGGACAACAGAGTGTGCAACTCCAGTTCCAAAGAATTGATTTCAACGATCTAAAAATAAAAATAAAAAGTTTATCAGTACAGTATTTCAAAATAAGCATGGATCAACTATAGTTTAGAAGTAAAAAAAATAAATAAATAAAATAAACAATAAAATGTCATAAAGCAAAACATAAAATGCAGTATAAATAAAACTCTATGCACAGTAAACAACTTGTATGTAGAGTCTCTGCAACAAAAAATTAATAGGCTAAAATAAGACTGTGGAGCTCTTTATTACAAACATTCTGTCCTATGTGCATTTATTTAAGACTAGTGTCAGGTTCTACCTACATTTTGAATAAATATTTGACTTGGATGCGTTTACATGAAAAGTTAGTTAACAGGAAATGAATTGAGAGTTTATTAAACTCCGACCTTCTCCCGCAGACACTCCACCAGGTTGTGGACGTAAAGGGTCATGGTTCTGTAAAACCTGAGCTGGTTCTCCGAGGAAGTTTCTTCCAGTATCTCCAAGGAGGATTTAGCATTTTCAACATCTCCCTCCATTCTCCTCAGATCTGCCTGCCATGCTCTGTGCACCTCCTTCAGCGAGTCCAGTCTAGAAAGAAAATGAAAGGAAAGAATGAAAATGACACTGAAGTTTGAAAATGTGTAGTGGTTATTATGATCATTAAAAAAATAATAATAATTACTGCAATGCTTACAGTTCTATGCCAAGTTTACCTGTCTCAGACAAGCTGTCAGACAGTGATTTTCTGAACTATGTAGTGTATTTCATTTTACCGTAGTTGAAGTAATTATTGTATTATTTTCAAAAAGGTGTCTTCTAAGTTAATTGCAAATATCAATATGTATTTACTGTAACCTCGCTTCTCACAGTCAAACGTTCAAAGGACTTGCCACAGTGTCACTTCAGCATTTTAAGGTTTTTACATGAAATTTTCACTTTTTTTTTATTTATTTTTTATTTTTTAATTGTGGTCCAAATGCAAGATACTAACTTTCCAGCGATTCTTCTCTTAATCATCAAGACGGAAACAGGAGGAGTCATCTTTGGGACGATGAGTCCCGTTGATCGCTTCTTATGTGTTCTTCTGGCTTGCCTGCTGCTCCTACTACAGCTGCTGGCCTCACTGCCAGATGGACTCTGATGAGGGGGGAAAAAAAGTATACATGTAAACACATGCACATGTGCACTGCACATACACATACAAAAAGAGAGACTACATTATGAAGGGCTTTCAGAATACATATATATATATATATATACACACACAGTAGTCCCACATTTATCGCAGGGGTCTGTACCCTGAAGCCACGCAATAAGTGAAAAACTGCAAAGTAGGAATAGAGTAATTCAAGTTCAAGTTCAGTAAACTTTCTCATGACGTGCCAGGCTGTAATCACATTCGCTTATCGCCTGTTACTCCCAATCTCTCTCCTTAAATAAACAATTCTAATTTAAATACTGTAACATTTTAAATAAACAATCCATGCAGCATGGACTGTTTATTTAAAATATTACCGTACTGTATTTAAATTTAAATTGTAGAGAAGTGCAGGAGGACATCAAAGGGTTAACTTTTCACACATCTCTGCAGCACGGAGCAGTAATGTACTTTTTGATCAATTACACTTCAACAACTGAACATAGAAGTTATAAAATAACTAAAAATAACTTTTAACAGTTTTATATTTTGTGATTATGATGATTTAACGTGTAATATACAGTACTTTGAATTTAAGAAGACAAAAGTCGGTTGGTGCATCTGGACAGCAAAGGGTTAACCCTTCACAAAGCCGATGCAGCACGAGAAATGTGTAGTGGCAGAGGAGGAGATCATGACAGGCAGCAGGAAGGAGCTTCCTCTGCACTTGTGGGCTGCACACATGAGCAATTTAAAATAATTTATTTTAAATAAACAATCCATGACTCATCTATCAATCAGCCAATTGTGTCATGTCCAATCTTACGGTACTTTGAAAAACCACGATAAAGCGAATCTGCTAAAAATGAACCGCAAAGTAGTGAGGGACTACTGTACACCACCCCCCCCCCCCACCACCGCCCTTTCAGCTGCTCCTTTCTTCAGGTGTCACCACAGTGAACTAACCCGCATGAAGACTTGGCAATTGTTTTCTATACCAGATGCCTTCCTGACACAACCACAGACCACCGAGCTACCACAGCCCTCTGTGTGGAGCAGCGATATGTTATCTAGGGCATCAAGCCAAGCAGATGGTGGGGGTTAAGTGCCTTGCTCAAGGACCCAGAATGGGGCAAATGAGGCAGGTGTGAGTGCTTCACCTTTCTCATCCACATTTAATCCATCCACATAATTAATTTAATTAATTTTTCACACCCTGAACATAAGAGGATCTGCGGTGGAAGTGGTCTCCAACTACAAGTACTTGGGTGTACACATGAATGACAACCTC
>JARVLU010001462.1:23952974-23964941 GCA_031762415.1 Simpsonichthys santanae
ATATATATATGCACACTGATTTCTAAAACATCAAAGCAGTTCATGTTACTATGTTATACACCTTTAAATTTCCAAGCATTTTGCATTGAACATCTATCCAAAACAAACAAATGATGATATTATGTTGGATGAAGTGCTACAGCTACCTGCTGCTGTTTTTCATTGTTTGCTAATCCAGTCGAACAGAAATCATTCCTTCAAAGACCTGGGCCCTGTTTAAACCCTCACACTACAATATACTCTATTCTATTTTTAATCTTGCTTTGTTAACATACAATAGAAGTATTCATTCATTCAACCTTTATTTATACAGTTCAGTCTCATTGAGCCTCGAGGACTCATTTACATGAAAGACCTGATTGACATAGTTTTTGCAGGTTTTCCAAGTACAGTATAATGCAAAAATGGATGCTGGTGTGTAAAGGTGTAAAGTGTAATGGATGGTCCAACAAAGTTAAGTGAGGTCATGGACGGTTTTATTTTTTTATTGAGATGTTTTGTCCTTCATCCACTGGACTTCATCAGTGACTGGATGACTGATGAAGACCTTTGGATGAAGAATGAAATGTCTCAACAACAAAAGAAACCATGCAGATGACCTGTCTTAACGTTGTTGGATTTTTTTTACCTGGATTATTGAACAAGAACTTTGATGTAATGGTGGTACTGTGTAAATGGAGCCAGTTTATTTATTTATTATTTTTTGATCAGCGAAAACTTTTGACAAAGTGAATAACTCGCAGTCTAAATGTGATCATTTTGTACTGTTTGTATGAGCGTGTGGTGGAAGTGGTGGTGCAGAGGTTAGAGAAGGTGGGCCTGTGATCAGAAGATCGCCTGTTCAAACCCTGGTACCAACAACATCAAAATGTGGGTGGAAAAGGTGAAACATCCACACCTGCCTCCACCCTCATTCACCCCACTCTGGGCCCCTGAGCAAGGTCCTTAACTCCACCATCTGCTCCCTAAACAGGTCTCTCTTGAAAATGAGTTGTCGCGGCTCAATGAGACTTCCTGGATAAATAAAGGGTAAATGAAGGGAAAAAAAAAAAATTCCACGCTGAATTTAATATGCCAAAGTCATAATTCATACCAGAAAATCATCATTATTCAGTTCTGAATTTAAAGGGTAAAAACATGTAACACTGTCTTACATAATGCGAGACACTCATTAGGTGTTAATGTTGTTAAATGTGTGTCATATAGAACGCAGCTCTTTGCTGATGAGCGTATTGTTTCCTGACCAGTGTGCCACGAGTCTATTATGAAAGGATTGCTCTGAACCAGAACAAAGAGCGTTACACGGATATAATTTACGATGTCACACAATAGCAGTTAATAAACACCTTAATGATATTAAGTGTAGCAAAGCTCCTAAACACACTTTGTTTTATTCATGACCCCTGGGCTGGTGTTCCTCTCCTGGCAGGCTTCCCCTCACTGTTAATGTTTTCTGTGTTGGGAACGCTGCTGTTGCCACAGAGATGGAGTGGAAAAAAACATCTTTGGAAGCAGCAGAGAAACAGATGAATGCTGAAAACTCCTCACTTGAGCCAGATGACTTCGTGGGTTTAAGACGTCCACATGCCTTACCTCTTTTTTTCTTCTTCAGAATATTAAATTAGTTTTTCCACTCTGTCTGCAGCAACACGTGCATCACGCTCAAACAGACGTTGAATTAGCGACCATCTTAAGGAAATAGTCTTCTAATTCACAGGCTTGGTAATCTCAAACTAGTTTGTTCATCCCCGCAACATTCAATGCATGCTAATCTGGGTCTGAGCCTAAAGAGACGTTTTTAAGAAAATGATCTCATCATGCCAGTGATTGCTGTAATATTTTTCTAAAAGTCCCTTTGAGTTCTGCCTGTGCTCTAAAAATGTCAGTCACACTGACGAAGTTAACCTCAGCCCTACGAGCGAGCTGATGGGACATTACACAAATAGACGGACTGTATCTGATCCCAGCTCAGCATGTTGTAAGACCATCCTATTCCAATCTCGCCTCTCTCTGTCACCTCATTAAAAATACAAAGAGGGTAAAGAAGAGCCGGTCCTGAGCAATCTCCATTAAAGCTGCCAGTGAATGCCGCACGGTTAATGTCATTTAATGCTGTTTCATCTGAAAAGCCACATTAAAGTCAAATTTAGTAATCTGGGTTTGCCCATGCCCGTCTGTATGATGTCATTATGCTAAACTGACCTTTATAGCCAGATTATGAGTGGTGGAGGGAATAGAAGGAGGCTTTGGAAGGGGAATTAACAAGAAATGAAAAATGGTGTATTTAGCATATGTATGATGGAGGATTCAACAGCATTTTTAACTTAAGTGCAAGTCAGAATGGGAAAGACAAAATGCCTCTGTGTGGATTCATCAGCCCAGTCCATATCTTTATACATAGTCAGCTATTTTAGGACATTTCATTGTCAAATATTGATCTTTTTTCACTTTAATGAGCTTCTGTAAGAAAGAAAATTCGATACTGGTCAATGCTTGGATTTTATTTTAGTTATTTATTTCCCTAAATGGTATTCAGATCATTTAAGTCTGCTTGTAGTCGTCACTGAATTATTTCTGCTTCTCTTCCGTTTCCGTTTAATTTTGACACCACATCACAACAGAGACGTGATTAGGTAAAATCAAATATTTGTTCTGAATATTTAATAAACCCAACTTTTTTTTTAGGTTTGTCTCATATTCATCTCAGCGTATTCAGGGAATTCAGAGGCTCTTTGAGAAAGTTTGGGAAGATGAATAGAGCTTGCAGCTGCTGCGCCAGCTCGACCCCTAAATCTGTCACTACTAGTTTTAAACTGGACTTCACACTTGCTGGCCTCCAAGCATGGGTCTGTAGTCCCACATGTGGGAATTAAGTGAGACATGACTGGAGACAGTGCCAACAGGAAAATGTTTTACTGTGTTAGGTTGGACAACAGTGTTTCTATGTGATTAAGGTTTCCAGTTTCATAGTCAAAAAGCAGAGAATATATGAGGTTCCAGCTGAGTGGTGACACCAGCGGCACTGAAACACTAGAGGGATTATAAAGCTATAAATAACAGATGAATATTAAGCTATAATTACTGTTTGATCAGAGAGATACATGAAAAAAAACAAAAAAAAAACGTTTTACCTAAATTGAAATTCATAGTTTATATTGTCAGGATTCATAATTACTGTATTTTCTGTTTGTTTTTCTATTTTAAGTTAGTTTAGCTGTGCTTTTCATTGTGTTTGGGTTGTTTCTGTTGTGATAGGGTAAAGTAAAGAGATCTGTAGGCTACACCTTGTTGCAGGCGTGCAATAAAATAATGAACGTGGATGACCTCTATTAAAATAATGGTGGATTCTTGTTAATGTTGTGATCCCCCTCACTTGAATTAAACACACAAGACTTGTTGGATTCAAATCACAATGCTGTAATGTGTATTGTAAATTTGAATAATGTTAATTTGAAATTATGGCAAGTGTGAACTATATATGCAGAACCAATATTATTTCAGAGGAGTGAATACTGTAGTTTAAACTTTGAGTTTAACTTTATTGAACGTAGTAAGAATAAACAAAGTTACTTTGTATATAAAAGAAAACTTTTAGGAGAGATGTTATCTTATTTTAGGACTAATGCTTGAAAATTAAGGTAAGTTTCTAAGGTTCGTGAACAAACTTAAAGTGTCTAAAAGAACCAATTGGCTCGGAGTCTAAAGTCGCCTTTCATCAGGAGGAAGATGGCTTGTCCTACCAGAAGACGTCCTCATTACCACGATGGATACGATGGTGAAAGGGGCTGGTGTTCGTCATCCCTGGAAGTGACGATCCTCTCCAGAACAACAATTCATTTGGCAAGACAGCACCATTGTTCCAGAGTGTTTGAGAGAGTTCTATAGACTTTCTCCACATTAAGCTTGGCTCCTTCCAAGATGGAAGATGGAGAGCCCAGGGTCCACTGGTTCCTTCAGGCTGGGTGTAAACTAAGTTGCATGAATTAATCTTGATGATAAACTCCTCCTCTCAACGTTTAGAGGGAAAACAATGACTGCTTTCTTTTACCCAGTAACACTTTGTTTTGAAAACACCATTTTCTTCATAGATGTACATTTGGATTTTTCACACAATACTATAAACACAACAGGAGTTGCATCTGAAGCTCTGTCCAACTGGCATCGTTGCCATGGTGATCAAACATCTTGTTGTCCTGGAGGTATGACAAAGTTCTGTCCTCCAGTGAATGCAGATTACAGAGGTGTCCCCCTGTCTGACAAAGTAACTGAGTTGATTAGCTTTGCAGAAGGTAAGATCTTGTTCCTTTGATACAGACTTTTTGGAGATGCAAAGTCCATCTTTCTCAGGAAGGAGAGCTGATTACCAGCGAGGGGGAGGGAGAGTTTATTTAGTGTCTCTGGGGTCAGAATGTGGAGCATCTGAGGAACGTAGGACACCACACTGTCCTTAGCTGTATCCCTGTGAAACCAGCCATTCCTTCTGTAGTTCAGCTCATATTCCTCAGTCCTTCCACGCCCACTCACACCTGTCCCTTGTCTCATTAAGCTCAGCTGTCTCTCGTTAGCCCCAGTCCATTTATTCCTTCTGTCGCCATTCATTCATCAGTCCATCAGTGTGTGTGCTTCATGCCACGTTTGTGGTCTCCTCTGAGTTCTCCAGTTCTTTAAGCTGTTTCGGCCACAACAGCCATTTGTTTTCTTTAAATACAGCTTTTTATTATCTTAAGCTCCTCATGTCAGTCTGCATGTAACCTCCAAAAGATTTTAACTAACTATTTTCCAAGCCATAACTTGATTTCTTTCAGAATTATTTAAACAGGGTGTTTGAAATAAGACAGTGTAATTTAAAGGTTTGACTCAACTTCTGTACTGTTGATTCTCTATTTTTTGGTTATAAATTTGAAATTCATTGATGAATAATGAAGTATTTTGTCAAGTTTGAAGCTGTTTGTGTTGTTTTTAGTTGATTCTGTTTTAATCAATTCATAAAGAAAGACAACAGCAACTCAAAGTCCTGCTTCTTTTATTTTTGTTTCACTGGCCTTGGAAGTGAATTCAAACAAACTTCCTCTTAGTCATTAAAAGAAAAGCATTTAATAAGAAAAAAGTGTTTGACCTACTCAATTAAAATAAATCTGACTTGGATCTAATAAAAAGGAATTGGTCTTTTAAGAATGTTGAAACTGTACTTTTTTTTTATTTTTTTTTAACAAAGTCATATAATGAGAATGTTTCCAAACATTTATGTACATTCAACAATTTGTTTTTGAATGTAGTAAAGGAATGAAATACTAAAAAGTTAAATATATTTTCTTAAAATTGAAAAAGTATAACATTTGGTGATTTAATATCAGGATGTAAGGATTTGTTATGTTGCATAGTTGGTAGGACAGAAAACCAAAACAAATGCAGAATATTAAGCTTTTTTTATTTGTTTAAAGACAGTAATTGTCCCAGATGTAGAGACAGAAAAAACACCCTTGCAGTAGGAAGACTTAAGACTTAAAGATACACTTTATGAAATAGTAAAGTTTATTTAAAATGTGAAAATACAAAGCCATATTGCACTACTTCAGTCATTCAGTTATCTGGACTAATAAAGTACAGGCATTGTTTCAAAAAGATCAAGTTTTTCAGTGTTATTTATTAAGAAAAATAGTAACAAAAAACGTTTGTTTCAAGTGAGTTGGTTTAAACTTGATACAAATAAAAGGAAGTACAGAAGTGAAAACAATGTAAAAATGCAAAATAATATTAAAACCTAAAGCCTCACAATTAGCTTTTCAGCTGAGGTGAGCACTAGAGTCCTGTTCATACGATGGTGCTTAAATGCTGCAGATTTAACAGTAGTTATTAGATTCTATCTGGTTCATCCGATGGCGTTTAAAGAATGCTAAATACAACTCTTTTGGCTTTCCGTACATTTAATTTTCTCTGTCCTGCGCTGCTGCAGATCATGGTGAACTAGTGACACGCCCATGTCTCCGCTGCAGAACAGAGATCGACTAAGGATGAAGGAGGAGGAGCTGCAGGACGTAGTTTTTCTTGCAGTGTGGGCTGCACACAGGTGCAGCAGGTGCTAAATAATTTAAAATAATTCATTTTCCATAAAAATGCAGATCGTGCACCTCATCCATCAACCAGACAATTGTGTGTCATGTCCAATCTTATTCTGAAAATCCGCGGTAGAGGGAGACTGTGAAAAACTAACTGCAAATTATCCACTGTTATTTTATCATTAAAATGACTTTATGCTACAGAAACTGGTACATAAATTTTAAAAGAAAAACCAATGTTTTAAACAAAGACATGTCTTGCAAAAAACATGTCTTGTAAATGAGTCCTCAAGGCTCAATGAGATTAACCTGCCTAAATAAAGGTTGAATGAATGTATAATGTTAACGCATGAAAACACTCCATCCATCCATCCATCCATCCATCCATCCATCCATCCATCCATCCATCCATCCATCCATCCATCCATCCATCCATCCTGCTTTATCCTTTTCAGGTCATGGGGGTCACTGGTGCCCATATCCAGCAGTCGCTGTGTGAAAGGCAGGGGACACCCTGGACAGGTCACAAGTCCATCACAGGGACATAGAGACAAATGAGACAACCAACCATTCACTCTCTCACTCACACCTATAGGGACAATTTAAAGTTACCAATTCATTCACCTTTATTTATACAGATAAATCACATTGAGTCGCAAAGACTCATTTTCAAGTGAGACCTGTCAGCCTAACATGCATGTTTTTGGTCTCTGAGAGGAAACAAGATTACCTGGAGAAAACCCACACATGCACGGAGAGAACATGGAAACCCCACCCATAAAGCCCCCACAGCTGAGATTTGATCCAACGTCCTTCTCACTGAGGCAGCAGCTCCACCAACTGTGCCACCGTGCCACCCTAAAAGCACTATAAATCAGCAAAACAAATTCTCAATTGCACTCAGTATTTTGACGCTGATCGACATCAACACCTTTGCTGCAGTCATGTGATGACATATTTAGGTTTGTCAGCTGCACAGAACCATGTCTGTTCTTTATGTCCAACCTCTAAATGCATCTCTTGTCAAATCTAGTTCTTTCCCACTGACACGGTAAGCACTTCCTGCACAGTAGGGACATACATCTTACGCTTCCTTATCATGTCATTATCACAATGTCATGTCATTATCATAATTATTATCATGTTATGTTCTTTCAGAGGAAAGTAATTGATGGGTCAGCTAATCTCATCTCGGAGGAGAAGGCATTCCCTTGTTAGTGATCCCTGTAAAAGTGCCCAGTGTGCATGTTTGAAATGCGAATGGGACTAAAGTGTGTCTAGGATAAGCTGCCACCCGCAGGAATAAGAGGTGCTACTAGTGGCAGCAAGGGAGGTCACCTTTGATGAGAGAGTATAACATGAAAAACGCATCCAGAACTTCAGACAAGACATGAAAACAGAGCTATATCCCGCAGACAGGCAAAGAAAGATCCAACCAAGTTTGTCTTCTTTCCCTTCACCCCATGGGACTGTGCTAAAATGAGCGCTGGGTTCTTTGAGCGCTGCTAAATGGACCGCCGCCTTCCTCCCGCAGAGCCACTACGCCTCGCCATAACGGTCAATCTCCTCTTCAATTGGGCCTGTCTTTCCTTAAGCTGGACCAAGATTCAGGCAGTACTGGTTTGAGCTGAGTTTGCATCTATCACTGCATGTTTGCGGTGACTCTCTGCGGTTTATGTGTTTGTGTAGGTGGGAAAAAAAAAAAACAGACACATTAAAGACAGGCAGGTAAATGCTACATCAGATTTTCAAGCGTTTGTTGCAGCCGTGCGTCACAGTTCATTTTGTCTCCCCATGTCTGGATGTTCTCTTTCAGACTGTCTATCTACAAACAGGGAAAATGTAAAAAAACATTCTTTTTTTCCACCCTATTCCTTTTACCCCCTGTCAGCAACATTGTATCTGAAGTCAACAGTGGTGTCTCTGCAAAGATCATAGAGGCAGACAACATCAGCAGTGGGAGTGACAGTAACAGGGACACGAGCACTCCCGTGCTCAGCGCTCATGCACTATTCCATCATTAGCCAATGAGGTCCTCATAAAAGTGAGTTATGTGCCACAAGAGGGGAGGTTCCATATGGCACAAGTGATCCAGAAAGGCAACGTGTCACAAAAGACCCCTAGAGCCCAACAAGTCAGCTTTTACAGGGGCCTCCCTCCCCGTCATTAATTGATTTTAATAACAGGCTGCAAGGGGGCAGAATGCTCTCATTCACTGGGCTGATGGGGCTTTTCCCAGGTCCCTCAGCGAACACTGCAGCACTTAGAGCTGTTTGTTTGGATTGCCCCGTGTGTGTGTGTCTCTGTCTCTCGGTGTGTATGCATGTGTGTGTATTTCAGAGCAGCTCGGTTACTCAGTCAGACACATACTCAATGTCCCAGCCATTCAGTCATTCGCTCACTCACTCAAACATTTGTTCATTTACTCGCTCAATAATTTCTTCACTCAATCACTGGCCCGGTCATTTATGTACACGTTTACTCATTCCTGGCTTGCATGCTCACCAAGCACTATCATTCTACAGAGTGAGCTGCATGTGAGCACGTTCAGTGGCGGAGGTCATCAAGTCTCAAACGGAGCAGCATCTTTAGAGTATTTAACTTCCTCAAAAATTAAACTAAATTAGTAAGGTATACACAAATAATGCTTACATGAGAATAACTCTCATCACCTTGTCCTCCATTTGTTTTGAGAGAGGTTTTTTTTACTGAACCTCATTGCCCACCCGTGTCAATTTTAAACAGTCAAAGTGAAAAAGCTCTCATTTTGCAGGCGTTTATGCTTGGCTTTGATTGTTCAGCCGTCTGACAGAAGGAAAAGAGGGGTAAGGGGTATAATCTGCATGATGGGGAGGGGATAAGAAGAGAACTAGGCCTGTCATAACTGCATAATACACTCATTACTCCTGTGGAGCAGGATTACCAGTGATGGAAATGAGATTTTGGAAGATATATGGAATGTAATCATGATATACATATATGCATAGCTTTTTCTCTTACTTTGAAATAGACCTTAGGTGGAATGGATTCAGGTGGCACATAGATGTATATTAATAAATGTGCATCTAACTTACTTGATTTGTGCAGTTATTTCTTTGTACATATAACAGATAGCATTCATATTTGTCAAAGCTAGTGTAGCTAGTGTAATGTTGCAGCATTTGGTGTTTGGTTAGTTGCATGCAGCAGCAATTAGCTTGGATGGAGCCTCAGAAACTCTTCTAAACTGTGAATTACAATCTACTGCAGGTAAAGTGAGTACTCATTTGATCTGAACATGCATCTGATTTTAGAAACTGTGAAATAATCCTCAGGGTTAAGCTTTCACTTATGTAGATAGGAGCAGGAGTCTTTGCCCTTGGCACAATTCAACAAACATAAATTTTGTTATTTTGTGTCTTTATTTGGTACCAATAAGTTCTTTTTTTTTTTTTTTACAGTTCTTATAACCATTTAATCCTATTTCTGTTTATTATTGCGCTGCAGAAACCGCAGTCATTTGCAGTTCCTATAAATGTTTTTATAGGGCTGTAAGGGGATGTGAATGTTGCCACCTTAAGCACAAGCTGATTGGTCAGGCAAGTTGATCACTCAGCATCTGTCCCTTTTAAAATACATTTGCTCTCTAAATGACAGCTTCTCGTTGTAAAAAGTTTTACTAACATTTATCAAAGTATCACAACACAGAAGATCCAATATGTGCAAAAATAAAATGATTTTCAAACATAGTTTGCAGAATTTTTTTTTCTTTCCCCAATTCAATTCAGTTTATTTATATAGCACCAAGTCACAGCAGAAGTCATCTCAGGGCACTGAACAGAAACATTTATATATAAAATAACAAGTTAACACTATTTATCTGAGGAGCAGACTGATTTGAATTTAACTCCATCACAGAACTTTCATCGTGAGCAAGCATGAAGGTAACAGTGGGAAGGAAAAACTCGAGTAGAATTACAATATAAACAATTTTATATGTTGATAATGTGTTATCATTCTGAATTACCGTAGTTAAACAAAAGTTATTCAACTCAATTTTAAGGCAACAACTAATGATCCAGTTGCCCAAACTGGTGATTATTAGTAGTCCTTGCTTATAAAAAGGCTTCAAACACTAAACTTGTTGTTGTTGTTATTATTGTATTCAGACTGCTATTTTATTTTCTACTCTTTGTGAGGGTACCACTGCCTGCAGCAAGTTGGCCGCTGATTGTCTACACCTGGCGGTCATCAGCCTGACGAGCTCCAGCTCCTACTTAAGGCTGCAGCCCAGTGCTACTCGTCGCTGGAGCATATCATATCACTTGGTACAGTGAGTCTCCAGTCTGAACATTGTCTCTAAGTTTTGAGCTCGTTCACCTTTTTGGTCTTGTTTCCAGTTCTCCCTGGTTCCTCGGCTCTGGTCCTTCCTGGTTCCTGCGTTGGATCCCTCTGGTCCTGTTTGGCTCTCCTCACGCTCACTTGGACTTCCCGTGCCTATCCTCCAGTTGCCCGCCTTCCTCGGCCCGTTCTGGATCTCTCCTGCTCTCCTCTCAGCAACTCCACCTCAGAGCGGACACCTCAATTCTCCTGGAATGTAAGAGCAAATTATCAATATCAGTCATCAACTTTAATCTGAGGCCTTCCCTGACCATCATCTCCCCCTTCTTACAGACAGTAGCTGAGAGATCCCGCTTGATCCCACTTTCATAGAAAACAATAAACATTGTTACTTTTTGTATCTCCTGTCTCTGTCTCATACTGGGTCTCATATTTATCTAGGTTCCTCGAGTTTTATGACAGAAATGCTCCAGCCTAAGGTGACCCAGAATGAGACAGAGAGCAAGCAGAATACCTCCACCTCCCCGGTGGAGAGGATCGACAGACTGGACAAGATGCTACGGCAAGTCTTAGATCAACAACGAACCGTCCAGTCCAACTTACAAGAACTTGGAGGTATGGTGTTCTGCATTAAACGTGAACTTCAACCCACTTCCTCACCAGCACCTACCGTTTTGCCCTCTCCTACTGTTCCCCTGGGAGACCCAGTCTCAACGTGTCCTGTCCAGGAAATAATGGTAAAACCCTCAGAGCATTTCGCAGGAGACCGTGACCAATGGGGAGGGTTCCTCTTACAATGTAGATTAGCCTTCGAAGGGGCTCCGTCCCAGTACTCCTCGGACTCAGCCAAAATCATCTACTTCGTTAGCCAACTCAAAGGTGATGCCCTTCGGTGGGCCAACTCTTTTCTTCTGAGTCATGAAGACCCTTCTGCCACCTATGCACAATTGTTAAAAGAGTTTTGCAGGATTTTTGATTGCCCTATGCAGGCACCTAATGCTGTGAAATGCCTTTTGAATCTCCGCCAGGGTCGTCAAGCTGTGTCCGATTACGCCTTGGTGTTCCGGATCCTCGCCACCCAGACCGGATGGAGTGAATTGGCACTGTAAGGTACCTTCTTAAACTCTCTTTCTGACCACGTTAAGGATCAGATCGCCACTCGGGAAGAACCTGAGGGTCTGGATCAACTCGTTGAACTTGCCATTTCAATCGATGATTGTTTCCGAGAGAGGAGACGAGAGGCGAACTCCAACTCCCACTCGTGAAATTTCCCCCGTGTCTGTCTTCGGCTTAACCGGAGAGACCTTGACGAGCATTCATCTTAAGACGACTGAACTACATTTGATTGTTTCTGGAAACCACCATGAAATTAACAATTTCTTTGTGTTCGATTCACCTACTCCTCAGATAGTTTTAGGTTTCCCTTGGCTCCGGAGGCACATCCCAGTTTTAAACTGGAATCTGGGCCGCGTAGAGAAGTGAAGTGATTATTGTCTTAAACACTGTCTCCACTCTGCCATCTCTGATTCTTCTCCTAACACCCCTCCTTTTTTTTTTTTTTTTTTTTTTTTTTTTTTTTTTTTTTTTTTTT
>JARVLU010001462.1:23982511-23993992 GCA_031762415.1 Simpsonichthys santanae
ACCGTCAAAGTGCATGTATTAAGGAAAGGTTTGACTGAGACACACCTTTACTATAATTTTGAGCAAACAAATAATTGTTTTAAAGTGTTAATTTTGTTAAATTCTTGTTGAAGTCCTCCCGTGCACGCTCCCGTGGCCGCCATTTGGCAGCCCATCGATTTTTGGCACAACACCGGCCCACATTTCCAGGTTGTCAGCGATGATGCATGATAGATGTGACTTATACGGCGAAGCGACTTATTTATGGATTTTTCTACTTTAATAGACATATTTGGACTGATGCAACTTTTAGAGTGTTGTAACTTATACGGCGGATAATATGGTACAGTATATGCACTCACCCATAGGCAATTAAGAGATGGCCACGTTTGTGATGTTACATCTTTAACACCAAAACCTCAATTCTAGGGTGAATTAAGCCACCAGAACATGTGCAGGAAAAAAAAAAAGACTGGAAACATGGAAGCTGGTTTTGCCTCAGTGCAAGTAGAAAATAGGAGAACATGTTTTTTTATCCTCCTCCTTTTCCGTATTGATGTGGTTAATCGATCCCCAGCCTGGAACACATCAGTGTCATGCAGCGAGATTAGAGAGGCTGCTCTGGGTCACATCACTCTCTGCGCTCCGAGTGTGATCAGTGTGAGTGTTCGCTCTATCGCTGCACTTCACAGCCACTTTCTTCTCCCTTCATGTCTGTTTTTAAAAGGAATGCCTTTCCTTCATTATCTGGAGCCAAAACAATGTGCAGTTTATTTTGCCACAATGACACAGGGGAAAAAAATGTGGTCTTTCCTTTTAAGAATGTAAATTCCAGCTTGTTTCCAGTGGCGCTGAGCCTCAAACAGCTCAGCCCTGTGTTGTTTGGGAGCACGAGGTCGAGGACGGAACAGCTCTGTCCTGGTTTGGTCCTCTGTAGTCTCAAGACGGGGGTGGTGTTAAAACTTGCCTCCTGTTGAGGGAGCAGCTGCCAGGTCTACACACATACACACACACACACACACACACACACTGCTGAGTCACCTGTCCGCCTCTTAACCTCTCATTCCTATGAGTTTTTAAAGCAGACAGAAAGAGTTGCAGGTTACCTTTTATTATCGCCCGCTGCCAAAGGCAAAAGGGCCTGTGTGCTGTGTGCATGCATTTGTTTGTCTGTTATGTTAGCAAAACATCTCATGAAGCACTGGCTTGATGTTCATTCATTCATTCCAACCTTTATTTATACAAGTTAGTCAGTGAAGCTCACAGAAAGTAATCGAAACATCTGCAACTGTTTACATTTAGGAGTCAACCTGATTCAAGATGGCCGCCATAGCTTAGCTACCTTAGCAAACAAATAAATGGCTTTAACTCAGTTTTACAGATACTGTATTATGGTAGAATTTGGTGTCATAGTACCTTGGTCATTTACACCTGCTCCAGTATAAGATCATGAGAAGGATCATATTAATGCATAAAATTTCACATAATGTTATTTTTAATGTTTGACCAAAACAGCTATAACTTTGTCTATTCTCAGCATGAAACAATCTTATTTTCAGGCATGAAAAGTCTTTACAGTTCATTCAATTTTTGGTCTGATCAATTAATTTATTACAGTTATTTGTCTTGGGGAACACATTTACAGTTATAGAGGCATGCTACAAATTTCTACTCAACTTTTGCAGAGTTTGGGGGTCACATGTCATATAGTCTTTTAAAAAATCTTGTTTGAATCTGAACAAGGGACACTTGAGTTTAGTTGTGCTTTGAATCGCATAAAGAAATCTAATGTGTCTCTTGCAAGAAAACAAATTGTATAGGAGTTTTTTTTTTTTTCATTATCAAACCTTTCAAAATCCATTTGTTTAGAACAAACAGACACACATGCTAAGTTATGTCAGTCTAATGTATAATTGATTTTTTTTAAGTCTGCTCTTTAAAGCTTTTGTCATTTCATTTTCCTTTACATATGGCATGTTGCATAAATAAATCATTTTCATTCTTGTATGCAGTCCTTTTTTAAAATGTATACATTTATTTTACGAGTTGAAACTCTTGTGCCATCTACAAGATGTTTGCCTTTGCAGAAAGAGACAAAACAGAAGTAGAGTTCAATATAGAGCAAAATAGATGTAATGTAGTATAAAAAATGTCCTGTTTAATTTCCTAATCTTGTACATAATGATACTAAATATAACGTATTTGCACAATATTTAACCTGACCTGTCAGCTTAGACTGAACCATGCTCCACTATTCCTCCTGAGGTCCCCCATGAAACTAAAATCTTATATCTTTCAGGGATCTCAGACCCTCAGCTGTATTAGCTTGTCCTTCATTTTATCCTCCTTGTCTGGCTTCTTTGTTCATTTCTGTTGGCAGCGGGATCGTTTGTCCCAGCGTGCAGCTCAGCAGCACGGTGCAATGTGCTCAGTGCAGGCTCAAATCACCACCACATGTTGTGAACCATTTGAGATGATCATTTCTAGAGAACAGCTGTGAAGATATTTTATTCTGAAAGGTTAAAAAAAAATCAGATTTTAACAGATAGTTCAAAGCTTTTAAAATGGGATTCAGTGGAAAGTTTATGAACAATCAATAGTTTACCTGTTCTAGATGCATCTCCAAAAATTAGAATGTCGTGGAAAAGTCCAATTTTTCTGTCAGTCATTTCAGAAAGTGACGCTCATTTATTACATAGATTCATTGCACATAGAATGAAACATTTCAAGTCTTTAGTTCTTGCAATGTTGATGATTACACCAACAAACGATGAAAAACCTAAATTTATTGTCTCAGAAAATTAGAATATTGTGAAAAGGTTTAATATGTTTAACTCCTGGTGTCACACCCTGATCAGCTGATTAACTCATAGACATGAGCTGCAAATGTCTCATTCTTCAAGTCCAGCCACTCCTGAACCAGAGACAGTCAGAAGTGTCTTACCTGCTGAGGAGACAAAGAACTGGACTGTTGCTCAGTGGTCCAATGTCCTCTTTTCAGATGAAAGTAAATTCTTCACGTCATTTGTAAATCAAGGTCTCAGAGTCTGGAGGAAGAACGGAGAGGTCCAGAATTCAAGTTGATTGAAGTCCAGGGTAAAGTTTCCAGTCAATGATGGTTTGGGGCCATGTCCTCTACTGGTGTTGGCCCACTGTGTTTTCTGAAGTCCAGCAGCAGCTAGCAGGACATTTTAGAGACTTCATGCTTCCTTCTGCTGACGAGCTTTATGGAGATGCAGATTTCATTTTCCAGCAGGACCTGGCTCCTGCCCACACTCACAAAGGAACCAGAAGCTGACTGTGGACTATTCTCACTTTCTGAGACACTGAGTTTTGATTTTTCATTATCTGTTAGCATAATCATCATAATTACAAGAAATTAAGACTTGAAATATTTCACTCTGTGTAATGAATCAATATAATATATAAGTTTCACTTTTTGAAATGACTGACAAAAGAAATTAAACTTTTTCATAATATTTTTTTTTAGATGGACTTGTAAAGATGACAAGGCACCTCAGGTGTTTATAATAATAATAATGTCACACAATGTCATCAGTGTATATTTCCATACAAGGATGAAATTAGTCTCTGCATTTAACCCATCCACCAGTGGGCAGCTATTGAAGGCGCCCGGGAGGAATTTGGGGATGCGGTGTGCTGCCCAGAGACACCACAAGGTATGCAGTGCCCGGGGATTGAGCCTGGGGCTGTTGGGTCCCAAGCCGGCTGCCCTGCCTCTACACCATCTTGGGCCCCTAGTTAAGCTACAAAACAAGCTGAAATGATTAACCTTTCACTACCATCTCTGAAAGTTGGTACATGTTTTTACTAATCAATTGTTTGCTTTATACAGGTTTTATTTATTTTAAGACCCAATGAAGACCACATTTTTATAAAGATTATAAATTATCATTATTATGGATGATACACTGTATTTATTTTCTAGGGTGTTCTGTAAGTGATTCAATCAAGTTTCCTGAGAGTGTAGTTGTTCATGATTACTCATTTTGTTAATTATATTTTAGATAAACATGACTGTAAAACTAAAGAGCTACACATGAGTTCCAGCCACAACCTGTTCAATGTTTAACAAAGCATCCTATGGAAATGACCTATTGTCAGACTGTTCTATTCTCTGAGTTGACAGACTGGAAGGAGGATGAGGAACAGGGTGGGGATGAGGAAGAGGAGACAGGTGCTTCACAATGATGGAACCTTTGGGGGCCATGCTGTGTACGCTAGTGGTCAGAGCATTCAGACGTGAATGTCTCTGTATCAACCACTCCAAATACATATGAAGAGTGAAAACTGAACAAGCTTTACATCAAGGTGCACCTGTCAGTCATGAGTGCATTGAGATAGGTAAGACAGCCAAGCTCCTCAGGGAAGGTGTCATCGCTGATCAAAAATACTGCTTATGAGTACGAGCACTGACTTCACTGAACCATAACCACAGCTGGAGCCCAGAAGGACCATTTGTGATTTACGCTTGATCGCTAAGTTTATTTTTTTTATTTTTTTTTATGTGAGTAGATATGGTCTCTGCTGTGTGTCTGAGCAACTTCAGCAGTAGAGTCACTTCAAATATTAATTTAATTATTGGTCAGAATACTTATAAATAAAAACATGTAGATAGTGATGGAAATAGGAGACAAAATCCTTGTCACTCTGGAGATTAAGATGCAGCTGGCACTCAGAATCAGTTAAGTGCATCATGCCAAGGGGGGGTTGTCATTTTTTGATGAAGAGACAGGTCCAAGGCAACGATGAAACCTCCCAGCAGCCACTGCAGCACCCCATGGAAGCTCATACTAACCGTCAACACTGGCGTTGCATCCCAACCGCCCCCCCCCCCCCCCACCCCACCCCCCTTTACCGTAAACTCACTGAGCTGGCTCGACATCACCAGGGAGCTTGCACACACACACACCCACACACACACAGTTCCACTCCAAAAAGAAAAGAAGGATGGATGGAGGATGATCTTATGGCATACACACACAGTCACATGCACATCTGCGCTCACATGTGTCATATCCATGCATGCAGATGCTTATGCACCCACATGACATTGTGACATTAATGTGTGATAGTTCTTTAAATATAGGCATATCATTTATCTGGCTTTGAGTAGAACAGGATGAGCCTGTTGAATATGCTAATTTGCTGCTGTATTAGCTTATAAGGCGTGAGTGTGTGTGTGAAAATGTGCCAGTGTGTGAGGTATTTAGTGTTGGTGCTCAGTGATTGGGCAGCAGCCCTTCTCTTGCTGTGGTACTGGAGCTGTTGGCACACCCGTTATCTACCTCTGCTTGTGTTTGCTTATTTAGGGAGGGATGCAAGTGCTTGTAAATTGTCCAAGGATGTCCTGAGGTGTTTGCGTTGTAGTGTTTATGTGTCTGCAGCCGCGTGTATTTATCTAAGGGTGTGCCTGGTTTGTCTTTTAGACTGTTTGTGTAGTTTTCGATTGGTTTGTTTTTGGATCAGTCCTGACTGCACGTGTGAGTTTTAATGTGAGATTTGGGCTGCTCTCCAATGAGTTTTTTTTTTTTAATTCCTGCTTCTCTAGCCATTCCTTTGTTGTAAGTTTTTATTCAGCAAGTGACACTTTTCATGAAATTTTTTTTTTGTTGTTGTTTTGTTTTGTTTTTGTGCATTGGAAAATAGAATTTCCATTGGAAAAGATGAATTACAAATCTTTTGCACACCTCTATGATGTTATTAGTTGCAGCAGGCACTGTTTCACTAGAACTTTTTTAAACAGTGTGTGAGACCACTGCCTTGAGGATGACTTCAGTGGATTGTATACTTGAGTACTTGTGTCCTATACTAAAACATGGAACCCATAGTGGTTCATATAGATGAGAAGTGACAGAGGTCAGGAACTGAGGAGGTGCCTGTCATATATGACTGTGCCTTTGACCTCCATGTTCTCATAATAAGGGGTAAGGACTCTGTTTTATCACTGCGAGGTCAGATGATAGCACCGCTGGTTCAGGATGTGTCAAGCAAACTGCACAGACTCTAAACAGCTATTTGAAGGCATACATACTGTAAAACCACAAGGATGGTGAGATGTTATACACAAGCATATACGATGAGATAGAGAAAATATATTTTTTGTAAGTTGACTGCAATAATCCTCACTTTTGAAAGCTAAAAGCCCTATGCACAATATTTCTTCACTCAGTTTTTGCAAATCTTCTTAATATTCCAATCTATGTGTGTTAAAGCAAAGAACAAGAAATTGAGAGATGTCAGGCAACCAAAAGAAGCATTACTCATCAGGGTCATGCTTCACTGCGCAAAACACAATCCCTCATACATCATCATAACTGCCACCCAATGACAATTAAAATTGAGATGGCAAGAACTTGAAGAGAGCTCTTTAATTTAACATCCAATTATTACAAGTTATCACCCCTTGATCAATGTAATTTAACAGACAAGCAATGTTGCATGTGACACGAGAGATGGAGGCATTAATGGGGTGAGGTGGAGGGCGGTGGCGGTGTACATGGGCTGTTTCCTGTGCCTGTCGAGCTGAGGAGGCAGTGGTCGGTGGGCTAGAAGGTGCTCGGAGGGATGTTTCATGCGTTTTCTCTTTGTGAGGTACTTCACACTTTCATCAGCGAGGAACAAGATGTCCACATTTTATTTTAGCACAGTTACACAACATTTATGCTGTGAGCAATCCTGCTAAAACAAAAAGCAGCACATTTTGACACATTTTAGGTTCAAAATTCACTTTTAATTCTCCATGTGGGACTGTTTTTGGGATGTGGGACTGTGTGGGACTGCAGATCCACCTGCATCGTGAAGGACCCCACTCACCCAGCACACACACTTTTTGCCCTCCCCTCAGGCAGGAGGTTGAGGAGCATTATGTGTAGAACCAATAGACTGAGGAACAGCTTCTACCCTGAAGCTGTTAGACTCATGAATAATCACTGTGAAAAACATTCACTGTATGCCACTTGACCGTCAACATGTGCTGTTGACTATCCATGCTGCTGATCTCATTCTGCTGATCTCATGCTGCTGATTTATTTCATGCTTCTGCATTCATTCCTACTCATCTGCTCACACAGACTCTTGTTTATGCTGCTGCTGTTCGGCATGTTGTTTTGCACTACAGGTGGTCATCGACTTACGGGATTTCGGACTTAGTGTTTTGTTAGCTAACTGCTTGGAAACACATTAAAACGGCGTTCTAAGTGCACAGTTGTTGTTTTACATTGAAAAAACTTGCTTAAAAAGACGTTACGGCTACCATGTGCTTTCGGTTTTGAGTTACGGCCGAAAATCCGGAGTTACGAACGCCACGTGGCCGGCGCTCCGACTTACGGCAAATCGAGTTATGAACGCGCCGTAGGAACGGAACCCGTTTGTAACTCGGGGACTACCTGTATTAATGTTTAGCATATTCTTAGTTTAGCACATTTCCTAGTTCATATCTTAGATCTTATTACTGCTTTTCTTTACAATGTATACTTTTGTTGGATGTAACTTCATGTACACAATTTTGTTCCACCATATGTACAACATATGATGTGAATGACAATAAAAAACCTTGACCATGACCTTCTTTTTCTTTTTTCACTCATAACTGCTAAATGTTCAGACATGCCTTATCAAAATCAAGAAATTAGATGATTTAAAAAAAAAGAAAAAAATTCTAGCCCATTGTTTTGAGCCATAAAAAAGTAATCTTCTATAGATCAACCTTGAACAAATGTGCAAAATGACACCCCAACATCCCAACCATTGATTATTTGGTGCCACAACATTAAACAATAAACAAATATGATCTGTAGTCAACTTGCATAAGTCATAAAAAACAGCAGCCCCTGCCAATAAACTAGACTGTTTACTACTCTGATTTATTCAACCAATGGAGGTATTATTTCTCTGTTCCTAATAGGGCTCAGCACAGACACGTTTAGCTCCTCTGGATTATCCATAAATGTTGGTAACATATTATATGAGGCTTGTGGTAACACTAACTACTGTAACTAATGAGGTAAATTAGTGCAATGATGTGGAGGATTCTCAGGACTGCCATAATCATAAAGACGAGGAGGATGGGCTTTTATTGTCTCGAAGAAGTGGGAAAGCAGCCAAAATTCAGCAAACTTTATCCTCTAGCATTAACTGGAGAATGCTAGCCACCGTAAGCCTTTTTGAACGTAAAGTAAAACAAATATTCTTGACATTCGGTGGAAAAACATGGCAACGTAAACTAAAATCCACTTAAATAAATCTGCATATCACTATTAGCTACCATTAGCGAATAAACTAAGTTACATCTACTTTCCAGTTCGATCAGAGGTATAAATGGTGATGGAATAATCAAAAATAGGTCTTAAAGCCTTTAAATCCTCATTCAAATATATATGCTAATTATCCAGGATTAATGTATAATTTATGTAAATTATGAATACGCTTTTAGCATTGTGATTTTTGTTGTGTTTACTAAATGTGAGCAACCAGCGAGATGGAATGGGAAGTTTTAGTTGTGTTTAGTTTTCTGGTTCAGCTCCTCTAATTCTTTCCTTCACCGTTTTTTTCTTTCTTTCTTGTGTTTTGCTGTGATTTTATCTCCGTCACAACGATGCACTCTGAGCCCGGTGACAGATTCCTCCAGCATATCAATCGAGCGCTAAAAATAACAATCTTTTCTTTTATTCACACTGGCTTCGCTATAATGCAGCCACTCTTGGCGGGCGGACTAGAGGTCAATCCATTATTTCACAAGTGCTGATACAAGCTGCTGTTTGCCTCCTCAGAACCAAACAGAGAGGAACCTCACCTCTCACTTGGTAGAAAATGCTCCAGCTGATTCTGTGTGCATTCATTTGTTTCAAGTACTCGCACATTGTGTGTGTGTGTCTTCCAAGACAATTATAACTAACCACTTCAAATACAATATGCATTATGTGCAGAGAACTAATGTTTTGTTTTTACCGTGCAACACTTTTTTAACGTATAAAAACTGTCCTTTTGTCCATGTCATAACAAATAAAGTACAATGCTATGTACTATGTTTCAAATCAGCTGATCGCTACTTATTTTAATAAGATGAATGCCACTAATGTTTTGACATGCGTTACTTTACTGCTCCCTGACATACCTCTTTGAGCTTTAATTTCCATATGGCTCAGGCACTTTATTCTCCATTGGCAATAATGTGATTCTTCCCCTTAAAAGATGAAAGATCAATATCCTCTCAAGGCTGTAAGTTGGGGAGGGGGAGCAAGAAAAATAAGATCATCCACTTCATTTCTATTGATATATGTCACTGTAAAATGGTGTGGATGATAATGAAATTGTTGAAAATGTACAATTTATGTGTGAATGAGTTAGCTCCTGTAAGGTTTTTCCCATATCCCCCACAGGCCATTGTCAAACTAAAGCCATTAGCACGTTCTGTGGGTAACATTAACCTTTCTGCATGAGCTTACCAATATCTCATCACGGCCAAAGTCTTGCTGTTCCATGCTTTTAGATATGGCTCGCTTATGAGATTGCACGTCTCAGAGGCCTTTAAAACACATATATGCATTAGAAAAATGACCAATGATAAAGTCAATCATCTGCTGCCTGTTCTGTCAGTTTCTTTGAGTTACAACCATTTATCTGCCTTTTGCCTCCTTCTCTCTGGGGGCCTGGAGGGGTCTGGGTGCTGGCTTTCTGCTTAAAGTCATAAGGTTTTTTTTCTCTGTCCATCAGTGAGGCCTCATTGTCTCTAAGAGCTTGTCACTTTTTATGTTTGGGTCAAAAGCTGGGAGGACAAGATGGCCACTCACTGGAACAATCAGGGTAAAAGTATTGATCTATGAAGCTTCTGCCAATCAACCATTACCACAGGCTGAACAAGGTGCAGATAAAATATTAAAAATAAAATCTAAAAAATGTTTTTTCAATAAAGACTGGAAGTTTAAAGGCGTCCCCCATAGACCTGAATAAAAGGTTGTTTCAAATTTAAAGCAATAGATCAGATCTTTGAAGTAGGTTATTGGAAAAGTAAATGAACAGTAAATATCTCACCTGTTGCAGTTAGGGAGGGGGAGGGAAGTCTGAGATTGTCATCATTGTATGTTCCCAATGGTGAAGTTAATTATCTGCATTTAACCCATTACATGTTAGATACACCCAGGTGGAGCAGTGGGCAGCTATGTAAGCACCCAGGAAGCAATTAGGGATTGGGTGTCTTGGTCAACTCAGAGACACCACAACATGCTGGAATGGCTGGGAGTTGAATCACAACTTTCTGGTCCCAAGTCGGCGTCCCTACCTCTACCCCATCTCACCCCCTTAGTTCCTTATGATAGCTCCTTAAATGGCAACAGTTTAAATAAATAGTGTAGTGTCATAATGGTTCATTTAAACGCTGCTTTAAAATTTTACACCATCATAAGTGTTGTGTTGCATGAATTTTTCATAGAATTGTTTGGTTGTTTGCGAGTACAAATCGCAGCAGCAGCTAGCTGTAGCACCTTTAGTGAAGTCTCAGCCATTACCAGGAAGAATAGCGTAATGATTGTAACAGAGAAATTGCTGTGCACAAACAATAACAGTGAAAATATTTTAAAACAGAGGTTGCATGAATCACTGGACTGGCATTTTAAAATGGCACCAATGCACTTTGATGTTGGTCCCACTCAGACCAGTCGCTGGCTTGTAAATCTGCTCAGAACCAACCTTTGTTTCTCAAAACGAATGTTGTACAACATGCAATCAACAACAGGTAAGATATTAATTGTTCATAGCCTTTACACAGAACCCCATTTGATCTCAGCGATCACTTTATTATGGTCAAAGTTTGTGTTTGATCTAAAAAAAAAAAGTGTTTTAAACATAAAAATGACCCATATATAAGAGCTTATGGCAGAGTTAGGAACATTATACATTACCAGTCACTCTGTGTTTGTGTGTGTGTGTATGTGTGTGCGTTTTCATGTCAGGAGGTTGATTGTTGTGGAGGTGGTGTTCACGGCTGCAGGCCTCCTAATGAAGGTGTGCGTAATAAAATCAGTGCACTTGGGTCTTCGTCTGCGCCCCTCCTCCCTCAAACTCCATCTGATTGAAAATGGAACAGCTGTGATGATTTAATTTACATGTTAATAACCAACGGGCCTCTAGAAAATCGTCCAATAAACGTCTTTTTATTACCGCCTGTATCTCCCACGACACAAGGGAATGAGAAAGTGGGGGGGGGATGCGAGGGTGAGGGGTGTGTATGTGTGTGTGGGGTGGAGAGGGGGGTATGAAGGGAGAGAAGGTGGCTGTAATTAATTGTTTAAGTGATTTTATTAAAACAAAAATTATCTGGTGGAGGTGAGTGGAATGAGCACAGACTCATGGGCAGTAAATAGCATCAGTGAGTGAGAGTAGGGATGGAATGATGATGAATATAATCTGTGTGTGTGTGTGTGTGTGTGTGTGTGTGTGTGTGTGTGTGTGTGTGTGTGTGTGTGTGTGTGGGTGTGTGTGTGT
>JARVLU010001462.1:24012720-24025154 GCA_031762415.1 Simpsonichthys santanae
TATCTATCTATCTATCTATCTATCTATCTATCTATCTATCTATCTATCTATCTATCTATCTATCTATCTATCCTCTTCAGCTGTCATCTGTTCTGCATTAAAGGTAGACTGGGACACTTGCTACTATCAGAAATTAATTAATTGATTGATTGATTGATTCATTAATTAATTCATTAATTAAATTAAATCAAACAATTGCAGGCGTAGAGGCTTACAGAAAAGCAACAGTTTGCATATTTTTAAAAAAGTGTTAAAAAAATTCTATCATGAAGCATCTGATAACGAAGAATCAAGGTTTATATTCAAATACTGTAATGAATCTAAACCATATGAGAGTTAAAGAAGTGATGGCTGCTGTAGAAAAACTTTAAAGAACAAAGATATCGTGTTTAGAACATGAAGCCGTGGGGTGGGATGGGAATCGAAGTGCATTGAATCCTAAGTTGTGTCGACCCCTTAAGACCTCATCCCAGCAACTCAAACCCCAGAGTAACAATGACATCACTCTCATTTCAAGACAAAGAATCAAAGCACTGTGGTGCTGCAACAGCACTCTGCGTGCATGCACATTACACTCTGCTCCTGATGTGCTTTCCTGCACGAGACCGTTCACAACCAGAGGAACGCGAGAACAAGTGGGCGAGAACTGTTCCATAACTAGAGCCAGATCTGATTTTGAGACGTATAGTTTCACCGGTTCTTTAATGTCTCATCTCCTCTTGTAATCAACTCATTGAAAATGATGACATATACTGACATCACCAGAGACTAACAGTTCAAAACACCTTATGAGTTTCCTTCATACCTGTGTTTCCACAGTGTAGCTAATAAAACAGACATGCTGTATTATATGATTTATAATGATGACAAGCAAGACGGCTTAAATAACTCAACACCATCAACCACAAGACACCACAGAAGTAATTTCTGGTTTGTTCACTAATGACTCCACAACTATATACTATTGCTGTAGTAAATTATTACTTTTTGATCACACTAAAGAAACTAATGTACAGGTAGTCCAGAATTTTGAGTCAAAAAAGAGGCTTAAAATGTGTATGAAGAACATGTATAAACATTTTTAGATTGACATCTGAAGGTTAAAGAAATAAATATGAGGTGTTTAAAGAAAACAGTTTGATTTTACCATAATTTACTTGTAGGACAAAAACACCACAACTATTTCAACTTTAGATAATGTCTACTCCAAGTAGTCTCCTGCTGCTCGTTACAGCCTTTTCATTTTCATTTGATTAGTTTAAGAGTGTACGACTGGGAGAGAAAAACATTGTTCGGATTACAAAAGAAGTCTTGTCATGGAATTAGGTGGATGGTGGACACAAATGCAGAATCAAAAAGGCAGAAAGTGAGCAAAGTTAGAAAATGTGACATTACAAAGCACAATTGAGCAGAAATAGACTAAACAGGAGCTAAAATAGCAAGACACAAGTAGAGATGAGAAAACAACTTGGGACAATTTATAGACTAAAGGAAGACAAATGTTGATAGACTGCAGGTGTGATGATTAATTCATGTTCAATGATCAACAATTTCCTGCGGGATCAATAAAGTTTTATCTTATCTTACCTTACCTTATTAGAAACCAGTTGTGTGGGTGTCAAAATGGAAGCCTAAGTAAAATAAACTAGTTCTTCAGGGTTCAGTACTTGGACCAATAATTTTTACTTTATATATGCATGCTTCCATTAGTTAAAGTTATTAAACAGCATGGGATAAAATGTTATTGTTATGCTGATGTTACACTGAAACCCAATGAATCCAGTTACTTAGACTACAAGCATGTTTTATGACATAAAAAGCTGGATGACCCTTAATTTTCCACTTTTGAACACAAACAAGACTGAGGTTTTAGTTTTTGGACATGAGCATCTGAGGAATTAATTTTCAGTTTTCACCCTCCTTGGATGACATTAATCTCATGGCCTTCAGCTCTAATGTTAAAAATCTTGGCGTTATTTTCGATCAAGACCTGCCTTTTAACCCCCACATTAAAAACGTTACTAGAACTGCCTTCTTCCACCTGCGTAATATCACTAAAATTAGAAACATATCTAAAAATGATGCAGAAAAACTGGTTCATGCATTTGTCAAGTTCAAGTTCAGGGTTCTTTATTGTCATTCGCATCACATGTGGTACATGTGGTGGAAGGGAATTGTGTATTCAAGGTCCCAGTTACACCCCAAAATAGCAAATATATGAAGTATAAAAAGAAACAGTAAATAAGGATCTAAGATATTCACTAAGATACATGCTAAATGAATGCTAAACAGTATAACAGACCTAAGATATATGCTAAACACTAATAATGTAAAGTAATGCGGTATATTAAATAGCAGTCTGAACATGAGTCTGTAGTGAGTTGATGGGTATGAATGAATACAGCAGCATGACATAAGAAGCAGAATGAGATCAGCAGCAGCATGGGATCAGCAGCATGGATGATCAGCAGCACACATAAGTCTCATATCACAAATTAAAGTGGCATTACAGTGATTTTCTTTTTCTTAAGGTGATTTTTCTGGTTAGAGATTTATGAGTCTAACAGCCTCAGGGTAGAATATGTTCCTCAGTCTAGTGGTTCTACACTTAATGCTCCACATTCAATACTATTTCTATTTTTACATATTCTGACCTGCCATTGTGTATCTGTTCCTCCTCCCTGTTTCTCTCAAACCCAGCCGGTCGAAGCAGATGACTGCTTGTCCTGAGCCTGGTTCTGCTAAAGGTTTTTTCCTCATGAGGGAGTTTTTACTTTCCACTGTCACCTTCATGCTTGCTCAAGCTGAGAGTCTGTGAATAAGTTAAACTCAAAGCAGTCTGCTCCTCAGATAAATAGTGTTTTTAACTTAATTTTTAATGTTTCTGTTCAGTGCCCTGAGATGACTTCTGCTGTGACTTGCTGCTGTATAAATAAACTGAACTGAATGTAATTAAATTAAAATAGAAGAAAACCAATAATTTCAAACATAAAAACATTCCATCAAAAAAAAAAACTGAACTCACTTGGTTTTGTATTAATTATTACTAAGCATAAATTATTACAAACATCCGTTATGAATTTGCCTGACTCTCAGACCTGTTTTCCTTTTTGTTTGGTTTTTACACAAAACTCAAAATCTGCAGGGCAAATTTCACCAAACTTACCGGTAATATTGCTTTTCACATTTTGTGGCAATATATTAAGAGGTTATTTATTAAAATGTGACAATTGTTTCAACAATTTTTATTTTGATACATTTTCTGCCATACAAATGAATGAGGGGAAACTGAGCCCCATTTTTCACGTGAAAAAAGCAATGCTGTGTTCGCATTAGACGAGGCCGCAAAAATGCTAAACCTGCTGCAATTTCCATGCCAAATCATTATTCTGTCAGCCTTCACAATGAGAACAGTTACATCCAAAATGATTAAAAATTAGTTTGTCCTGACAATAAGGTTGGGTTTTTGCCCCATGTTAATTTGAATTAAAATTCTAAAAGGATTCTGAAAACATGTAAACTGGATTTCATTTTCAAAATAACTATTAATGGATTGCAACCGTAATGCACGTGTGAACACTTTCCCTTTCAGATAACTTTGATTTTCCAGTGAAGTGCAAACATCCACTCTGACTGAGACCTGGATCTGTTGGTGTCAGAGAATCCGATCGCTGTGGTCATGTAGATGAATGGCTGAAATGCAACAGAACTGCTCAGATTTCATTTAAAAACAGTGTTGTGTAAAACAGGCCTGATTCTCCTCCAAGGAACAGAGCTCAGTGGCCCATCCCTTCAATTTTACCTTCTGTAAAACAGGGCTAGCAAAATAACAAAGTGCCCTGAAAATGGCAACATGCTAATTGTGGTAAATTTGTGATTGGCTTAGTGTTTTTTTTTTTTATTTTTTTTTTTTTTTTCAAGTTATGTGGTTGGCAATAAAGTAACAGCGTGTTTAGCTCCAAATCATGCAGAAGATGCATGCTGAGCTGTCTGAAGCTGGCAGAAAGGACCGCTCAATTAAGAAGCAGATTTAAGATAAGAGTGTTGATTCCCAAGCCCAATTAATTAGCACAAGACGAGTGGAGATGAAGCCAGGGAGCAGAGGAGTGATTTAGTCGGAGGGTGCCCACGAGGGACTTGCACTCCTGCTCTTACACTCTCACCTTTATTTCCATGCTCTGCTTCCTTCCTTTTCCTGCTAATTCTTTTGTTCACTCTGCTCTTTTGACTCCTAGTCCACCCAATGCTCTCCTTCTGTCATTAACAGTCTTTTAAAGTCCAATACACAAGAATAACTGTGTGCTTTTCATAACAAAACATGCACCTTGTCTGATTTTGGGGAACACAAAATCAATATAAAAATGTTCTCATTAAATAGACCTGTAGAAAAACAATTTTAATCCCACATAGATGTTTAGGGTAATCTATAGAAATTTCTATTTTCATTAAAATCACGCATTGCATCAACTGTAGGGTGTCTATCGCATGGTGAGAATGTAAAGAGCCAAATATAATTTTAGCTCTGCAAAAGTTTTTTTTTTTTTTTGTCAAACCCAAAGGAGAGATTTTACATAGACATCTCCAAGAAAATGTGTAAAATACCTCTGCTAATTTTCACTCGAAACAGAAATCCGTTATGTGATAACATCTTTAGTCAAACATTTATCACATTTTTGTAAGATGTGTGATACCCAGAGAACCAAATGAGGACACGAGAGACCAGACAATTGTAGGTGTAAACTGTAAGTACTTATTTACAAAGATGATTATCAGGAACACAAGAGAGATCTGAGGAAAAGGAATATGGTGAGTTTACTGTTGTGGAGATATTGTTGTCTGTAGAAGAGATTAATACGACTTATTTGTTTCTCTTTACAGGTATGGAGTGAGGACCGGGGAATTTCAGGACGATGGAGATGACCAAGGAGACCAGATAAGTTCAATGACATGAAGTAGTGGCTGGATGGACCTTAAGGCTGAATGGTGAGAGGTTTGGGTTGATGTCTTGTTACTGTATTTTCCAGACTTTAAGCCACTCTTGTTTTCATAGTTTGGACAGTCTTGTGACGTGTAGTCTGAAGCGACTTATATACTCTTTTTCATGATGCAATTTTTGACTGAAACGTTAAATATTCATTCATACTGACATAAACCAAAGAGTAAATACAGTATTACCATTTGCAGCCACGAGAGAGCTGTCTAGGCTTTTGACAACTATATGTTGTTCCTCATCTGCTAACCCCCCTCCCCCAATCTTCCTCTGGAGTTGGTGGAATTGTTCAGAAGCGACACAGAGGATGGGAACTTGCTTGTTGGACTCGTTGGCTTGTTATGTTAATTAAGCCTGTTCAGGATCCAGGTATGTTCTTTGTTATTGCTATTGTCTAAATAAATGCGACTTATACTCCGAATGTGATGGTCAGCGTCCCCCGTTGACTCCCCCATCATCTCATGTCTCTGCTCCTCATGCCAAGTTTCTGCCCATCCTGCCATACTCCTGCCTTCATGCTGTGTTCTACTGCCCATGTTGCTTGCCCCCTCCTGCCATATCCCTCAGACTATAGCTTCTGTTTTCCTGCATTGTTTTGCCTATCACCCATCTCTCAGCTCAAGCCTGCTCCTGTCAATCATGCCACGCCTCCCTTGCTCCTCCACAGCAATCAGCCCTGATCCCACGCACCTGTTATCTGCACTATTTAAGCTCCAGTCATTCACTTCCTAGTTGCCAGTTTATTAAACCTTCCATGGTCCCTGATTCTGAAGCCTTCATACTGTAGTTCCTGTTTTCATGCCACAGCCTGGATTACCTTACCTTTTTTCGACCTCATGCCTGTACAACAGATTCTTTGCCTTGCCTGCCTCTCAGGATTTTGTCTTCACTCTCAAACCACTGCAACGACCCTGCCTTCCTCCTTCTACAACTAGGACTACGGATCACGACTTGGCTCTGGCCTCTGCTCTCTGTTTTCCTATGTATGACCCCTGCTTTGTTATCTGGACCCTGCTTTTGAACTCCCTGCCCCACACGAACCACATACAGTAACTGCGCACAGCCAGTGACGTCATCCCACAAACCACATACCGCAACTGCTCTGCTCCACTGCCAGTGACGTCATCAATGCAACTCTAATCAGGTGAACACCCCCCCCCCCCCACCCGCTTTTGAGGAATTTTCATCAGTTGATCCTGACTCCTCCATCCTCTATATATTTTTTTCCTCTTCAAGGCATTTTTTTTTGACTGATGTGACCTGTACTCTGGAGCAACGCCTAATCCAAACAATATGGTAGTTTGTTTGCAGGTGGCAGCACATGAGAAATATTCAGGTTGACACAAGGAACTAGGCCCGATGATGACTCTAGGATACTCATGGAGCAAGAAACTGGATTGCAGGAGCTACAAGCAGCACACAGAGAACAAGGTTAGTGATTACAAGGATTATCACCATGGCTGGACACAGTACCATGTCATGGACTTTGTTCCAGTGGAGTGTTGTAGATCTAAACATCCTTCAGAAGTGTGAGGTCTTCTCATCAAAGTGGAGACAGCTAACTGGCTCCGCCCTGCACACAGGAGCTGCAGAAAGGTGTTGGTGCTGAAGAAAACCCAGAATCTCCATAAAATTAAAGGTAGTTTTCAACAAGGTCATGAAATAATTATAAGCTGTAAGATGTTCTACAAGATAGTAAAATTGAAAAAAAAAAAAAAAAAAAGCTTGACTGAGACAATTCATTAAGACTGTGTTAAAATATGAACTCTACAGTAAGTATAAGCTGACATACTGATGTCCAAAGTAACATCGTAATAGTCCTTGAAAAATAACTAATTTCATTAAAAGGAAATAGTACAGATTTATTTAAAGTGAGGTTTTGGGGAAAGGTCATCAGAAGTAAATGAATAACCTCTTGCTAAATAATAGTTCTTTATTGATAATCTGGAGAAATAAAATTCTACCAGACTGACAAGCAAACAGCTTGTTCGAGGGTTCCAAAGACCAAAGTCAATTGCTGCCATTTCAAACAATACAAGTCACAAATACATTATAAAAATTGACGTCAATTGGAACTGAGATGTCAACGTCAATTACATCAATGTCAATAACATCATTGTCAATTTTGAATTATATAGTTATTTACATGAAAATGTATGGTGAATTACAGTGAAGACAATGCGAGTCTGTACCTAATTAACGGTCTTTGGGAAAACAAATTGTGCATAGCAAATGTTACTTTTCCTCAAAAATGCTTTCATAAAAGAGTTCTGCGAAATGACTGCACAGTCCAGTCTGTCTTTAAATGTTTTTTGAGTTTTAATGAAGCAGGCAGTACGTAACCAAAAGAGGCGTGAAGCAGAAGTCAGCTGGCTGAAGTGCAGCGCAACATATTAAAAATGTGATGAACGTCTGCCTCGTGGCGTTTACAAAACAATGAATCTTATGACTAATTACTTAGTGTTTAGACTAGTTGCTGTGTTTTTAGTGTTTTTAGACTACCTGTAGTTATTGTGTTTTTAGACTTGTGTTTTGTGTGTTACTATGTTTTAGACTAATTACTTTGTGTTTTTAGACTAGTTACTGTGTTTTTAGACTAGTTATTGTGTTTTAGACTAGTTATTGTGTTTTTAGTCTAGTTACTGTATTTTTAGATGAGTGTTTTGTGTGTTACTGTGTTTTAGACAAGTTATTGTATTTTAGACTAGTGTGTTTTATACTAGTTACCTTGTTTTTAGACTATTCACCATGTTTTTAGACTAGTTTTTGTGTTTTAGACTAGTAATTTGTTTTAGACTAGTTATATTTGTTGTAGACTTGTTACTGTGTTTTTAAACGTGTTTTGTGTGTTACTGTGTTTTTAGACTTGTTATTGTGTTTTAGACTGTGGGAGTGGTGAAGCAGAGGTTAAGAAGGTGAGCTTGTGATCGGAAGATCACCCGTTCAAGCCCCGGTACCGACAACATCAAAATGTGGGGGGATAATTGAAGCAGTCAACCTGCCTCCACCCTCATCTGCTCCACTCTGGGCCCTTGAGCAAGGCCCTTAACCCCCACCCTCTGCTCCACCGGGAACCCTAGCAGCTCTCTCCTCCACACAGAGGGCTGTGGTAGCTCAGTGGTCTGTGGTTGTGTCAGGAATGGCATCCGGCTTAAAAACAATTGCCAAGTCTTTGTGTGACTAGTTTGCTGTGGTGACCCTGACAAAGGGAGAAGCTGAAAGGAAAAAAATGTTTTAGACTAGTTACTGTGTTTTAGACAAGTTATTGTGTTTTAGACTAGTTATTGTGTTTTAGACTGGTTACTGTGCCTCATCATCGATATTCCATCCATCCGTTATCGTTTACCCGCTTCTTCCATTTCGGATCATGGGAATCACTGGTGCCCATGTCCAACTATCACTGTGCAAGAGGCAGGGGACAGACACCCTGGACAAGTCTCAAGTACATCGTAGGGACACATAGAGACAAATAATACAAACAACCATTCACTCTCTCACTCACACCTAGGGACAATTTAGAGTTACCAATCAGTCTAACATGCATGTTTTCGGTCTGTGGGAGGAAACCAGAGTACCTGGAGAAAACACACGCATATGCATGGAGGGAACATGCAAACTCCACCCAGAAACATCCTGGGCCGGGATTTGAACCGGCAACCTTCTCACTGAGAGGCAACAGCTCTACCAACTGAACCACCAAGCCTCTTTATTGATATTCCTTCAGTAATAAATCTGTTTGCTGCACAGATCATGTAATAAGATTGCGGGGCCGGGTTACTTTTTTTTTTTAACATATGGATTATTTTGGCTCTGTTACTACGTCACTCCATGGCACAGACCTGATGAATTGATTTTGACACTGGATACCCTTTCTAATGCAATGTGGATTTAAATCTGCAACTACTGTGGTAAAAAGTTATACAGTGTAAAAGGACAACAACAACAAAATAAATCATGGTTGCTTGTTTTATGTTTTTTAACCTGAACAGCAACAAACATTTTCTGTACATTTTCATGAAAATTATGTCGTGTTTCAAGTAGTTATTGACAATGGGCCACAGTATACTGTACTGTCTTCAGTGTAAATTTATAAAGATATACATTTCCTGTAAAGAAACGTGTGAAGTGGCTGCATTCTTAAGGTGTATAACAATATTTGAATGCTTGGCTGACGATTGAGGTTAGATTTCTTTTAAGAAACTCACTCTTGTCTTGGACCCACTCAGACAAGCCTTTAACTATCGTTCATCCCTTTTTCTCCAATGTTACTCAAAGAGCTATAACAGGCAAGATACTGATTTATTATCAACTTTAGAAAATAAATAAATAAATAAATAAATAAATAAATAAGTAAATAAATAAATAAATAAATAAACAATGCTATAGAACTCAATAATGTTTTGTGGAAAGCACCATAAAGTTCATTCAAGACTGATGGCTTATTAGATGTACATTTTATAATTTTACAACCGAAATTTAAAGCTTTTGCTCTGGTTAATTATAGTAAATAAAATGTGCCATGAGTAGTATGTTTATCGTCATTTGAACTGTTATTACTAATTACCCACTGATCCCAGCACTTAGTGGTGAATCAAGCCTGGTCTGGTGAACACAGATTCGGGATGCAAATAAATGTGATGGAGTGTTGGCAGCAAACCGATTCTTTTTATTAATGCCATCAATGTAGAATTTTTGTTGTTAGGTTATTTAAAATCTGCTCCCTTTAAAACTTAATTATAAATCTCCTGAAGACCCATGTGCTAAAATATGCTATATTTAGTATTTAATTTTCTCTTTAGTGGTCTTTGAGAATGTAACTGAATGCTTTTTATATTAGTTTATGATAATGGCAGCCCTTTTCCTTTGGGCTGGTAGCCTAACAATGCACTGAAAACCAATTATTTATGTCTTTAAAATACTTCACTGCAACATACATATTTATTATGGGACATGGCCAATACTTGCGATGGTTTGTCGATAAGCAAGGGCTGTGAATATATTGTGTCTGGAGCCATGACCCCACGTGCCTGAGTGTCCGATATCTTACAGTATTACTGCCACGGTCCACCAGCCATCCATCAAAACACGGCGAAATGTCAATAACAGGAGCTCGTCCCAAAACTCAAACAATTACCTGGTTAGAGGGAAGAAAATAAAAACTAATCAATATGTGGCTTGAAAAGAAGGGCTGGACCTCATTTTGCTGTATGAATTTTTGATGCGTCTGC
The DNA here is from genome assembly GCA_031762415.1 of Simpsonichthys santanae. Lineage (NCBI taxonomy): Eukaryota > Metazoa > Chordata > Actinopteri > Cyprinodontiformes > Rivulidae > Simpsonichthys > Simpsonichthys santanae. Next base: position 24,022,939 of record JARVLU010001462.1, read on the forward strand.
TGCTTAAGCACCAGACTATCAATTACGAGATAAACAGGGTCTAGGTGATTGTTGTCATGGTGCACAGGGCTGCCATCCAATTAAATCTTGCTCTGGCTAATGTGTTAATATCTTACATAATTGGTGTTGGGGGCCATTTTTTTCCCTCCCTTTCCCAAATGCCAAGCTGATCCTTATAGAGACTAATACTACGCCATTAGCACAATCTTATCTGGCCAAAGTAATCCAGGTGAAATATACAGAAAGACAGGGTATAATTCAAAAACCCATTTCAGTGCCTTGACAGACTATTTTTTGGATGTTTCCTAATCATCATTTATTAAGTCACACATTTTTCCTTATTGTTAGGGTAAAACGCTCAAGAATAATGTGAATGTTTTGTTTCTCCCCCCCTCAATTTTTATGCTTTTAAATGCTTCCACATGAAACAACACCAGCTTTTTGTCTTTTTTATGGAGCAGAGAACGGATGATAGAAGTTACAAAGAATCAGTTGAAGCAAAAACAAGTCATAAGACGGAGATAAGTAACAACGTAACAAAGAATGCATGGAAAACGCAAAATACAAGTCAGAAAGACGAGGAGCGAGAAAGAAAAAGAAAGAAAGGGAGCATGGGATGAGACGACTGCCTGGAAAGACGATTAGTATTCATGCAGCGTGGTGCTCCAGAGAGGATTAATGGACTCTGATGCCTAATATCCTGGAGAACAATTAATTTGCCCACAGTTTTGTCATGGTTGAAAGTCAAATGCTGGAACAGATCGATGCGCACAGCCGCCAGTGAAATCGCGGCAGCCCCTTCTGCCAGGCGCAGAATTTTAATTTCATCATCATCATTTTCCCCGCCTGCCACCCTCGACGAAGCTGTCCATGACATGGCTGAGAGGGCTGCCACATCCCGACAGACCTGGTACACACACAGATACACAAACACACTGAAAGAGCCCTGTAAACACACAAACATGCCACACACTCTCATACACTGACATTTTCAGTGAAGAACTCACATGGATACTCACAAACACACAAAAGTCATCTAATACAAATCAAGTTAGAAAAAAACTTCAGCACTGATACAGAGTGGTAGTTCTTAACACTTATTTCAAGATATTTGATGCATAAAGCATCAAGCTTCCAACTACAAGACCAACTAAAACTCCTCATGAAGCCATTGTGAAGAAGGAAACATTCAAATTATTTAGTATTTCTTTAAGTACATTTTTTTAATGGTAAAACAAGATTTAGAAAGAAAAATGGCTCAGATTCATCAATGGATGCATCACCAGGAGTTGTGTGATATTGTTTAATTCGGCCCTGGGATCATTTCCATTCCCTCAAGCTTCTATAAATCCAGGAATTCATCAAGGGTGGACCCATGCTAATGATTTCACCAACGTAGTGACATCTCGACTTCACCAGCAGCACAACTTTGATCACCACACATCACCAAGCCATTGTCAGAGGCCGTGAATATTTCATCAGAAATGCAGATGTGTCAATTAAAGAAACAGAGGCACAGCAAGATGCACTCTGTCTGACTCCTCGCCTTATTTGTCTTTTAACTTTTTTTTTTTTTTTTAGCTTCAAGGATATTCTCATTAGCACAACAATGCATCACAAATACAGTATAAGAAGTGACAAAAAAGATGAAGACGTGCTGGTAAAGGACATGTGCCTCCTCATATTGCCTGCAATTAAATCTCTGTGCAGCTGTGCAGAGTTTCTGGATTTAAAAAAAAACAAAAACAACATAATTTACATTGTAATGAGGCTGTGGTAGCTTGGTGGTCAGTGCCGCGGTTCTTGTAATCCAGAGGTTGTGGGTTCAAGCCCAGGTTGTGTCAGGTAGGGTATACAGCATAAAACAAGTTAGAAAGAAACTTTCACTTGAATTAAAATGCAATATTGTGTACCTGTGACATTAAGTAACATAAAATGATGGATAAACTGCAGTAAAATAATTAAATATTAACTAAAAGGCCTAAAAGTTTAGTTATCAGGATCATAACTTCTGAATAAAGGTGTTTTTTTATTTTTTATTTTTTAATCTAACCAGAGCTGAACCTATTTATTTTTTGTTAAAAAGCATTATTCACACTCACTGCCTACCACTGCTTTGTATCATCTTGTACTTGCCTTCCAGTGGTGTGCCGTGAAGGCCTGCAAGGCCTTCTCTGCTGGCCTAAAATTATTTAAAATTTAAATTTAAATTTTTT
>JARVLU010001462.1:24167990-24181781 GCA_031762415.1 Simpsonichthys santanae
GCTGTGCCCCGAAGCGCCCGCCGGCAGCTCATGCTAGCTGGGCACAGCAGGGTCCACACCGGCCTGAATAGGCAGCCAAGCGTTCCCCTGGCTCTGCTGACACACAGCGAACTGACAACACACACACGGCCAAAAACACACACTCACACCAGCACTCAGCTGCTGCTGCTCCACATGCGCACGCACAAACCTGCACACACGAACATACATGTAACACACACACATAAAACACCAGGTAGACTCAGCTTCAAACACAAACAACGGCGTAAAACACACTGATGAAAACCAAAAAAAAAAACATAATATCAGAGATTATTACGCGCTGTTTACACACTCAGTCTAAAAAATTAACTGAATTTATGTTCGGATCCTGATTAACGTTGATTTGTTTAAACATATATAAATTAAAAAGAAAAAATTAAATTATGTTTTTCTAGTTAGAATCTAGTTACAATGTTTTTACAGCATTCAATCTACCACCGGAAAAAACAAGCAAAGGTAAACAAATAAAATTAAAAAAATCCTCATATTTTAAGGTTTTCGAGAGCGTTTCAAGGAGTGTGATTTTTATAGAGACAGAAAAAAAACAAATTGTAGGATTTATCCATGACGACAGATTTGTTCAAAAGTGGAAACGGCAGTGTGAAATTTCACAATTACACAAGTCTCAATCTCACAATCACCATAACATTTTACAAGCAAGACCATTTTTCTTTAAGTAATAAAATCTATCTGGTTATGGTTGTTCGCAGACCGATGTAAATTTCACATCCATGGTAATATCGCTGTAATAGCCTATTCATCCAAAGGAAACAAGTGCTCAGCTTCCGCCAGAGAGAGAGGGTAAACGCCTAATAAAAAGGAGACGGGAGCCGAGCAGGCAGCTGCTCTGAGCCTCAGATACACCTTAATAACCTTAACCACATTCCAGCCACAAAAGATTACTAAAGACACGTGCTGAATAAATACTGAATCTGAAGGGATGGATTTTTATGGCCAAATCTCTCACTCAGAGTGGAGTTTATGTTTATTTGGTGTCTGCACACACACACACACACACACTCTGAAGCTGCTTCACAGACACAGCCAGAAACGATTTACAGAGATGAGTAGAGCTTGAATGCCATGAAGGCAGGGAGCACGGCGCACAGCTCCGCTTGTCTGGATGACACCAATGTGTCTGGGAGCTGACGGCCTGACACGGGTTTACGTGTCACACCGCGCACACACCTCCACACACACACACACCCAGGGCGCCCCAAGAAACACAGGGAGGTAAACAAAGGCTGCTTGGAGACTGTTTTTCTAACTAGCTCGGTATTGATTGTTATTAATTTTTAAAGCTCCTTCTAAAGCACAGTTATAAAGAATTTCAATCACCTTTGGGGCTGAATGTAAGAAAAGAAATGAGGCTGCATTTGAAAAGAGAAGAGCCGAATTCAGCGTGTTGGTGCGAGGACCAGCCGTCACAGTGATTTCCCAGGCCTCGGCGTCTCATACGGCGGGCCATGTGCCCTTTTCTATCCAGAGCCCCATACATCCATGACGACACTTCACCTTTGACCTGAGGCTCCCGAGGGCACGACCCCGTCCTCTCCGAGCACAAGCCAGACCAATCAGATGGCTCCGCTCGCTGACAAAAACGCCCGAAGGCTTTCGCTCCGGTGACAGTGTGTGACATCAGGTCAGGCTCCTCTCGCATCGCAACTCCCGCTCTGCTCCTCCTGCGCGAGGCTCTGTCAGCACAAAACAGCCCCCACAAAGCAGGAAGAAATAAATTCTGATTTTAAACCCCAAAATAAAAAAGAGGATAACAGGCAGGATGCACCCACAGGACGTTTCTATTTGAAGATCAGTGTCAAAAATCACAGTTAGGTTAATTAAGACTGACACAAAAGATACTATTAAACTTTAAGAACGATCAAAAAGTGCATTGTCCTGGCTATCCACGCCTCGGGGTAGATGTTAGAGGGGGGGCATGTGAGGCTCCCCTGCATCCCCACCCCACTCCCAACTCAACCCAAGTGCCTTAGCATGACCTTTCCCTCAGAGCGGAGAGGATAACTGCAGGGAGTGGGGGGGACACATTTCTCAGGCGAGGGCACAGAGGTTATTTTGGTTTGAATTTCCTCTCTGTTCCCTGCCCTGCAACACGGGGGGGGGGGGGGGGGTGGGTGAAGAGAAGAAAAGGAAAAAGAAAAACCTGCCCAGGCAGGCACTGCCCCCAGCATTTGTTACCTTCACTCCAGGAACACACTCTTTCCCATCCCCTAAAACTCATAGCCTCACACACGCACACCTCCCCCTTCGGCCACAATAAGTGCTTCCAGACACAAATCAGAACATGGGACGTGATTTAGTGCCTCCTGCATAACTCACAGCCATGTCCAGGACCTGTCCTGCATGTCATCCACGTCAGTGACACATTGATCTACGTCAGTGTCTCAGTGTTGTTGCTGCTCATGCCTGCGTGCTGCGTTCGCAGTGTGCACCCGCTCGCAGAAGATCAACCACACAGGAACACGTGAAAAGAGTTTAGACCAAAAAATTATGAATATATTTTAAAAAAAAAATCATGATCTTTGTGTATTGTGATTTTAAATGCAGGTGAATTAGTTTTAAATGTTGAGTAAAACATGTACAGGTATGTAAAACTCCATCAAAGAGCATGGAAGTGAAGGTTTGATCAATTGAATTCTTTTCTCTTCTATAAAGGCAAATGGCGGCTGTTGCCCATTTACTTGTGAGCGAGACTGAAAAAAAAACCCAGCTTCCCTCCGTCTCTCTTACCCACACTCGTGCTCCATCAGCCTCCACTCCTGTCTCCCAAAAGAAACGCCTCCAATGTCATAACTCATTTGTCAGTTCCTCAATACAAATTAAACTGCGCCTGACGACTACCTGTACGGCAAATAACATAACCGCTGCTGGCAGCACGACAACATCCACGCCTTGAGAAGCTGAAAAGGCACACACACACACACCTTTTTTTAAGAGCAGCTCGTCTGCTCTGGGATGCTGCTCAGGTGTGCAGAGCCACTTTATGATGGTCGTGGAGGTCACTGTGCATGACAGTGGACGGCTGGCTGCCACATGCGTCTGCAGCCAAAGGCTTGGAGCTCCTCCTGCACAAATTCAGCGCTCCATTTGCAGCTGCATCCAAGGAGCATGTTTACCGCATGCCGAGACAAGTTTCATTTTATTCCGGCACCCTTCCCCTGGGAAAAACAAAACACCGGATGAGCCACTATTTTGAAGAGTTGAAGATCCAGCAAAGCAAAAGGCTTGACACCTTCATCTTTTTTTCTATTCCCCCTCACTTGATCAGTCACAGGCGCTCTATTTTTTTTTAAAAAAAGGCTTCCTTTGACTGTCACTTAATGCTCAATGTCATGCCCAAAAAAAAAAAAAAAGCCCAGAAACATGTAAACAAACGCACAAATGCTCCCAAACGCCGTCTTAAATTCCAGACACGTTAAGTGCAAGTCAGACGGCGTTTTTTTCCCCCTTTTTCAGTCCTGCACCGTTTAAAAGTCAAATAAATACTCTTGAATATTTTCAACACATTGGGATGAAATGTGCACGTTCCACGCAGCGAGACACCTGAGATCCAAGCCAGAAGCTGTGAGCCTGACAGAGTTGACGTAAATCAGACTTTACGGTCATCAGCTGACAAATCCAAGCTATCGAGCTGCAGTGCCAACAGCCCAACCCGTTGTCACATGTACACACACACCTACAAAGATTAAAATCTTCATATTTTAAACATATTTGCGTTGTTCCTAAATAGGTTTTCGTTAAAGATGACAAAAATGTGTCTCGAATGATTTTTGTCTTGCAGTTCTTTTGAATTTTTGCCAACCATAAAAGTCCACCTACAGTTGTTGCTGCTGGATAATTTACAACTTTAGGAAAACAATAAAACATGTGCTAATTGCTATGATTATCATAATGATAACCGCTGTGCAGGCGTATGGGTGAAACGGCTTGTTGTGATGGGTGTTGTTGCAGGAGTCAATATGAAACACCTTGTAATGACAGGTAAAGAACATAAACCGCCCCAGGCTGTTTTTACTACATTCATGCACGTGTCAATCACTTGCTTCTTTTTTTTTTTTTTTTAAAGACAGAAAGGGAAACAGAAATTACTGGTGTGATTTGTGGGGTTGTTGTCACGCTGAAATGTCAAAGCCGGGGTAGTCTCACAGGACTGCTCTCCACGGTGGAATATCAATACAGCTGCACGTGTGCTTTCGAGTAAAGTGTGATAAGATGTGAGCTCCTTCGTTTCAAAGCCGTCAATGTCGGAGCGACAGAAGTTTTAGTTATTATTAGAGCTGTTTTCGGGCCTGATCAGCCTGGGTGCCAAAAGTGAAACTGGTCCACAAGGTCAGCTGTGAAGTGTTTTTAACGGCACAGATGGAAAAAGAAAGAACGGCGCACAAACGTGTGACAACAAACGCAAGAAGAAGTAAAAATAAAACAAACTGAATCATTTCCCTCCGCTGCTGTTGCCTGTTATCAAGGCTGAGCATGTGGTTCTAAAATGAACAGTCAGCGCTAAGATACAAAATGAAAAAGGAAGAAAGTGGGAAAAAAAAAAAAGTTTGTTTTTGTTTGAGACAAATTGAGACGCACATCATGACAAAGACAGGAGGCCGAACACACGATCTGAGGGATCACCGCCTCATGCATCAGCCTGAACAGGCACAGAGGGACCATAGAAGAAGTGAGCGGGGATGCACTTCCTGAAAGCTCAGCTGAACTTTTATCAGCTAGTCGTTGACACTTTAAACATTCAGAGGAAGTTATCGAACACTTGCACCCTGTCTTATTTTTATCGCAGCGAAGACGAGCAAACCTGTCAGCAAAATCATCCGCTGTTTCACGTCTTTTCAGTGAAGCTGCAACAAAACGTCAGCCCTCTATAGGAACTCAGATGACCTTTGACCCCTCCAGGTTGTTTTCAGCCTCACTGCTATCAACTCATCTGTGCACACCACGTGCGGTATAGCTCTAACACTGAACAAAAAAAATTCATAAAAACTTAACACAATTGTTCACACAATTAAAAACATTTAACCGTAAGTTAAAAGCAGAGTTTACAACATTGATTTAGGTGAAAAAGCCCAAAAAATGCTACGTAAAATTAGTTAAGTTTTATTTTTCAGCTAAACGTTTGTGTAAATTAAATTTCTTATATTCTAATATTAGGCTGTGACCGAATCAAGCGTTTTATCATCAGTGAACAAATAACAAGAAATATGTTGATGATTTACAAAAATCTAAAATACTCTGCACTCACGGAAGAGCAAAACGGACAAAAATATACATTTTAGAAGTTATGTATTTATTCAACTTGCAAAAATAAAAAAATCCATCTTTAACTTTAACCAACAGAAATATTTATGTATATTACACTGGCTGATGTTTCAGCGGATGATGAGGATGCTGATGATAAAATGTTACTTAAAATGACTAAAAGTGGCACAATAAAGTCATCTGTCTGAACAATTATACAAATGAATATTGCATTTATTAGAATGATCTCCCTCTTAACAAGTAATATTTTATTAAGGCTAACAGGCTAAAGAGCGGCCCTGATTTATTTGAAATTAGTGTCACTGCATTTCCCCGCCTGTGGCAGATTTTTGTTTACAAGATTGACGACTTGAAGCTCGACTGAGTGGTCGAAGAGAACATTTTTTTGCGGTGAGAAAAAGCCTTTGGGATGTTATCTTTGGGAGCTTACACTGTGGGCTATGACTTATCTTAAATTATTATGTTATTTTGCTCCCCCTGCGTGTAGCCTACGCATCAGATTCAATCTCCAAAAAGCACCCCCTCCTCTTCAAAACACAGCTCAGGCTCCTTTTTTTTTTTTCTTTCTTCATCTTTGCTGTCTGAGGCACTCAAATGAGAAACTGTCAGGAGCTGTGATTTGTGCTAACTAGCTATCGATCGCTTCAGTGCTGCATGCCTGGAGTCCATGCAGGGAGGGCTGGGAGAGGAGGAGGAGGAGGAGGAGAAGAGAGATGAGGAGAAATCAAGACTCATTGCAGATGGAGTTTTCTTACTATAATTGCTAATGTAAAAGATGCAAAATACAGCAGAGTCAACGTGGCTAACTTCTAATTATGACATTTAAAACTGAAAAACAAATTAAATCTTATAAAAGACATTGTCTTTACAGATCCAGCTTTTGATCCCTTTAGTGGAAAACTAATAATAAATGACTGTTTGCATTGCTCCTTTACAAGTGAACAGTGCTATAGAGTAGCACACACTGAACGGTGAGCTACACGGCTCACTGGGTGTAATAGGAGAACCCGACACCCTCTCTCTGAGCGTCTCACACTAACAACGTGCACGGACAAGATGCGCGCTCCCGACACTGCTCAGAACAAAGAGGCACAGGAGGAGCGAGATGCACAAATACCCACCATCTACATATTCACATGCTGCTAATATTAAATAATGTGTTAAATTATACAATTAGAATACAGGATATTATTATTATTATTATTGTTATTGTTATTATTATTATTAATATTATTATTATTATTATTATTATTATTATTATTATTATTATTGCAGCCATTAACGTGTTGCAAATTAAATAAAATTATCCAAATGCTTGCCTCTACAATTTACAATTAATATCTGTTCTAAGGAAAAAACCTGCTTTTGTGCCTTTCAACTTTTTAATATTTGGAAATTATGAAAATCGCTTTTAATGCATCTTAAAAGTAATATTTAAAATATGATGCATTAAAAAAAAACATCTGACTGAGTTGTTTTGACATCACACAATTATTTCACAAATAAAATCAAACCCATTGAACTGCCGGACATTAGATCAGAATAAATATTTTTGTCCGTTGACCCGTTCTGTAAGTGCATGATCAGTAATCCAAGATATCCTGTCATGGAGATTTAAAAATCAATCCTTTCTGACCATCTCAGTATTATCTCATGATAATGACAAAAACAAACACGTAATAAGAAGGAGAGGGGAACCCTGCTGCGCAGACGCATCTCCTCACAAAGCTATTAATCTTCTCAATGTAGTTGTTCACCCTGAAAACTGACATAAAGAGCCACAGGAAATGTTTACTTTTCTTCTGCCGTTTTTTTGTTTGTTTTGTTGCCTGTAAACTCAAATTAAATTAATTCAAATGCAATTTGTGTCATTAAAATTGCACTTTTTCTTACTATCTTAAATTTACAAATGAAAAATCCACATATTTCTTTGTAAAATCTTAAATTGTGCACACACCATTTTTGACTGTTTTGAAGTTAGAAATGACAACGAAACTAAGAGATGGTTCCTGCATCCACACTATGAACAAATGTTTCTATTTTGCAACGTTCACATGCACATTTTACATTTTAAAACACTTTCACCACAATTCAGATCAAATATGCTGCATTTTTGTGAATCTAAATGTTCTAACTTTGGGAGAAAAACTGATGGAGACTTAGTTGCATGTGAGAAACTGAGACAATGAAAAGTATAAAAAAAAAAAAAAAAAAAAAGAGTGAGATGCCATTTACCTTCCTTATTGTTGTTTTGGCTTTTGTTTTTTTCCCAGGGTCCCATGGCCTTGTCATCCTCTGACCCATCCATCATGGCCTTGTCACCGGGCACGTACCAGGTGGCGTGCTGCTCTGCCATGAGGGCGTCAAGGTCAATGGTGCCCATTGAGCCCTTCCCAGCATCTGGGCTGCAGCTTGCCAGCTCATTGTCTCCGTTCTGCGAGGGACAATCGCCGCTCTTTTTGCCATTCTTCATGGCCAGGGGCTGGTCTTCTGAGATACTGAACTGCTGCCGCTGTAGCTGGATCTGGGCCTGAAGAATCTCTAAAGGATGGATTTCTTCCTGGCCTGAGGTGCTGGATGGAGTGCGTACCTGCTCCACCCCAGGAGTGCCCGGGTGGCTTACCCCACTGGCCCCGGTGCCCACACCAGCATTCAGTCCATAGCTGTCTGGTGTCGAGGTAGTATGATTGTTAATGCCCATGCCAAGGGGCTTTTGTCCATTAATTAAACCATGATCACTCCTCTGCATTTTAGGTGAACCTGTGATCATGGGGCTGCGATTGGGCTTAGTGGCAGAGGCCCCCCCTGCATCTGAGCTGGATGACACCTCATCCTCGTTGCCGTAGTGAGTGCTGACATCGTCAGGAAAGTCCACTCTTGGTGAGCTGCTGTCAGACTTGGCAGCAACACTTTGAATGCCACTGTCTAAAGAAGACATAAGGTCAGCCTGGTCCCCCAACATTAGGTCACCTCCTTTTCCCCAAGAGGGTGACTGGAGGTGCTTCTCATGGGGCGTGCCCCCACCCCTCTCCCCAACGCCAGCAGTGGGGGTCTGCTGGCCTGGACTTACAACAGGGTTCCCATTATCAGAGGAAAAAAAAATTCCAGGGCTTACATGTCCACTGTCTCTTTTTCTCCTCCCTCTCCCTCTCCCACTCCCTGTTGTTGCCTTCCCCTCACTGCACGGGGTAGCGTCCATGTTGTAGTTTGGGGAGAGGGCACTGGCTTCCCCCTGCACCGTCTGGCTTTGACTTACAGGTTTAGAGTTGCTATTCCCGGTGCCAGGCATCTGGTTGTTCTGGGAAGAGCCGCTCTGAAAATACTCAGGACCAGCACCACCAGTCCCATTAGATGTGCTGCTATTAATGTCCTGTTCTGTCTGACTTAGTTTGCGCTTGCCCTCATTTTGGTTCTTCTTGTTGAATGTTACGTTAAGGTTTGGGGCCCCTAGGCTTGCAATCATGTTCTGGCAGGCTGTGGACAGGGCTGCTAGACAGCTCTGGCCGAAAACACTGTCTTTAGAGCTGGTTTTGCTGAAGTTCCCAAGAGAAAGAGCTCCGAGCTTACTAACAGACGACCGCTGGCCTGAGGGGAACTCAGACTGAGGAGGGTAGCTCCCTGGTGAGGTGTTCACCCCCTGGGAAGCATTGTGTGCTGGCCCCTGGCGGTTAGCCCCCCCATATGGAAATGTTGGCTGTGCTCCCATTGGAGGTGCGGGAAAGTCAGATGGCCTCCTTTCTGCTGGTGCATTTGGGTGTCCTGCTCCTGGAGACTGCATTTGTGAGAGGTTGCCCATGTTGCCACTGAACTGTGAGTGCATGCCTGGAGAATGAAGGGTCTGCACATGTCCATCTCCTGCTATTCTCATGGGATCCTGCATGCCAATGCCTTGCCTAAACATCATCCCAGCCCCATTCTGCTGTAGCCCTATATCGTTGGGCCCAGGTTCATTACCTGCTCCACCCAAACGCCGTGGCATCATCTCTCCTGGTGGGTGGGACCCCTGAAACCAGGAGTTCTCCTGAGGTACATGAGGATTTTGTCCATCAATGTTGGGCATCCTGCCACCATTTTCCCTGTCAAAGTTTGGCTGAGGCATGTTCCCAACTGGACCCCCATGAGTCATTGGGCCAGGAGGTACATCACCATGGTGACCCAACTGCTGGAGACTGGGCTGTCTCATCCTCTGCTGCTGGTTGCGAGAGGCCATCTGTTTAATCATCATGGCTGCGTTCTGGCGCTGCTGCAGAGACTGTGGCTCTGGCCCTGGATGCTGCAGGGGACCTGGCGCAAAACCTTCATTCACAGGTGGGGTGAATTCTCCAGGGAGACCAGAGTAAGCAGAGGGAGAGAGGTGGTTATCCATGCTGCCACACCAGCCATCGCCACTGTGTGAGTTAGGAAAATCAAACCGAGGCCTTTTTGCCATGTTCATGTATGGAGAGTCAAAGTGTTGCAGTCTCTGATTTGGGGGCTGTTGGGAGGGAGGAGGAGCTGGCTGTTGCATATTAAACATGGGGTCCCCATAGGGGTGCAAACCCCTATTTTCCAGTCTGTGAATGGGATATTCAAACTGGTTGTGTTGGCCAGGAATCATGACCCCTCCATCTAGAATGTTGGGGTTAGTGCTGCTGGGCTCAGCCTGAGGGGGTCGGGGTAGGCCAGGGGGGCACGAGTTCTGTCTGGCTATCAAACCAGCCTGTTGTTGCTGCGGCATGAGAGGATGTCTTGTATTGACCCCCGGCTCCATTCCCACGGGCACCTTCCGGCCATTTCCAAAACGCTCAAAAAACACTCCATGTTGTGGCTGCTGAGGCTGTGGCGGCTGGTGTGACTTAGAAATGACCGGCATACCCGGTGTCCGTGGCATGCCGGGGTTCCCTGGGAAACTTCCACTGGGTACAGGCCTTCCTGGCCCAAAGTGTGGTATTTGGGATTCTGAATCTGACGGGGAAAATACTGGTACGTCAAAATGTCCTGATGGAGGCTCACTTGGGAAGTTATACTCTAATCCCTCTACAGCTCCTTGGTTGGGCATCCGTCGAGGCTCCAGACCATGAGACTCAGATGAGGTGGAAGAAGAAGATGGAAGACCATGGAACGATGCCGCTCTGTTGGGTGACTGGTCCAGGGGCAGACATGGAGCAGGGACAGCATGGTTGCCACTGGGAGGCCCATGATGTTGAAAGTCTGGTATGTTACCCTGCCGCTGCTGCTGCTGCTGCTGTGGAAAACCATCTCCTGCTTGTCCCTCTGCAAGAGGATCAAATCCTTCTCCAAAACCCTGCTGAGGTCCCATACCATTGTTGTTGTAGCCCATTAGCCTGCCACCATGCAGGCATGATGACCCTGACTCTGGGGCTCCAAAGTTCCCACTGAAATGAGGGTGATGTTGGTGGGGGTGAGGTTGATGGCCATGTGGATGAGGTTGCTGGTTGTTAAAAAATCCATGCATCGGTCCTTGCTGCTGCTGCTGAAGTCCACCGCCTCCATGCATTTCTGGGTGTCCCCGCGGGTGAAAGTTCCCATAAGGCTCCCCGTTCATGTTCATATTGAGCCCGAGCATTTGTGACTCGTTCATGGGGCCCATGCCAGGGTCCACGGCTCCGGGCGGGCCTCCAGCATGAAAACTTGGGCTTTTATAATGGGAGCCCATGTTCAGTCTCTGATGGTTTATGTTTCTCTCTGACTGGCCAGGGTTTCTGCTATTAATTTGAGAACCAAACTGCTCCAGCCCAAACATACTCCCCTGCAATCAATCCCACATGACGGCCAGTTTGCCAGACATCCGCACACTGTGTATTTTTCCGTCTGTCCCCAAAAGAAGTAAAAGAAAAATAAATGATACACAGCAAACAATGTTTATAGTGATTATTTTTGCTCTGTTAACTTTAAACATAAAACTCACCAAATAAGTTCTTATGTCTTGAAATCATTGGGGAGGTTTTGTTTGAACTTCTCCAGGGACGCGCAGCTTAGTGCGGACAGACTGTGTCCAAATACGCACGCAGACTGTGCGTCTGTTTCCGCATGAACGCGTTAAGCAGCTCTTCAGTTTGTTTGTTTTTTAATTGAAAAAAAAAATTAATTAAAAAAAACACCTTTGGGTACAAAATTGCCTTTAAAATGATTTATGATATTCTAATTTAAAAAAATTTGTCTGCGAGCAAAGCAAAACTGAAAAAAAGATTCAAAAAGATCAGCTAAAACCAATCCTGCCATCTAATTTATTACTCCAGCTCAACATTAAATGTCCAAAAAATACTTTTTATATACGGTCCCATGCTGGAAATAAAAATAAAAAAATAAAAAAAGTCAATTTGGAGCCGTGCACGGATCAAACTGCCTGTGGGTTGAATAAATAGCGACTGATGTCCTTTAAAATCTTGCAAAGGGGGAAGATGAGCAGACTTCAAACCAAAAGACCAGCGCGCTGGATTAGTCCACCAAAAAAAAACACGCACGAGCTCTGAATCCAGGCACTGGCAGAGCCGACACTTCAGTGCGTGAGGAGCAGCGCGGCGGTGCGCACTGACTACCCGCGCTCCACACGCGCCGCGCGGCTTCTTGACAGCATCCTTCCTCCACGCCGCCGCTCCGTGCTGCCCTTCACTTCTCTTTTTCTTTAACTCCTTTTCCGTGCGCTCCGCTCCTGAACGCGTGCGTCCTCCTTTCTCTCCGCTGCAGGTCTGAGCGCGCGCAGATCCGCTCGCGCACTCCGCTCTGCCGCTTGGCGCTGTGTGAGATCAACGCCTCCGGAGGAGCAGCCTGCAACAAGTTTTGCATTTCTGCAGCCGCTTCCATGCAGGAGGCCTCAGCCAATCACAGAGGCCCGTGGAGGCTCCGGGGGCGGGACGAGCGCGGTTAAGGTGGTCCGCGAGTCAATGAGATTATAATCTGCGCGCGCGGAGGAGAGATTTATACCTGTCGGAGCTTTCACTGGAAAAGTGATGTTCTAAAGCACATTTGAACTGGATGTAGACTCATTTCTGAAATAAAAGAACGCACTGTGTCTAGCGATGTGTTCTGCAAAGATGGGGTCAGGAGTGCGTCGAGGAACGTCAAATGTGACGTCACGAGGAACTGTATTAAAATATTATCATCTTTTAACTGATTATCAGTAGTATATTTAGCCTTAACCGTTATAAAAGAGGTAAAAAATAAAGGAACAAAACAAAACAAAACAATTGATCATGAGGCTGTTTGTTAAATTAATGAGTTTAAAGGTCACCTGCAACTTTTATTTTGTGGGTCAAAGCGGAAGTTTGGAACCTCTGAGCTTCAGGACAAACTTTTTATAACTGACTCTGACCCGTTTCATCTTCACTCAGTGAGTTTCCTGCAAAGAAAGAGACGTTATTTAATAATAAGACTGACACACAGTCAGCTGATCAAACTACAGTTTGCTTGGGACTAAAAGTAAATTCTATAATTTTTTTGCACGAGTCATACCTGCCAATCAATCACGTCAGCAACTGACCACTGTCCTGAAGTGATTGTCCCTTACCTGCAGAGATTTCAATAAAAACAGAGTTTACATCTTTTGTTTTGTGTTAATCTACATAAGAAATATTTTTAAAATACATTAGAATGCAGGAAATGGCATCTATTTGGGGAGGACACCTAGACGCATGTTCTGCAATATTCTTTATACAGAATAGAAGTTAAATAAATGGACTTTACTTAAATTATTATTTGCATTTCCTGTATTATATTATTGCATTTGGCCCGCAGCCCTCTGACAGATATTAAATTTGGCCCTTTCAGATAAATATTTTTTGGGGGGGCCCTGGCTTAAACTGAAGCAGTTTGGATTTTTAAATCTTAGAAATAAGATAAAGAGCCTGTCATCTAAATCAGAACTCTTAAAAGCAGTGTGAGCAGATCGGATTTCTAAAAGATAAACCATGAAATGTGGCTCAGTCAGAAAATAAGAGCTGATGAAGGCAACCCCCCCCCCCCACCACCCCCCAGACTTTTATGCACCAATCAAACCCCTCCAGTCTGCTCTGTTAAACCAAGTCCCAGCGGAGGGAAGGAAGAAGAAGAAAATCCTCCTTAAAAGACCAGAAGTAAGTCATGGATGATACTGGGGCCTTGGGTTTCAATAATCAATAGTATTGTGTTACTATTATAATAAAGGCCCTTCACACGAGCAGATGAGGAGAAGTTATTTCAGGGGTTAATTAGTTGTGCGCATGAAATGGCAGAGGTTATCTGTGGAAGGTTAAGTGGTTCCGAATCCTAAAGATAAGACATAAAACATATGAAAAGAACACGTGAGACAAAAGGTGCAGTAGAGTTTTATTCTTCCATGCTTCTTTATTTTCCACAAACAACTTTCTTTAATTCATCTGAGTTTCTGAGCTCTGCTTGTTCTGCATGTGCTTTATGCAATTATTTTTTTATTTATTCATTTAGTTTTGATTATGAACTACTTAACATCACTAGTAATGCTACTAATTACAG
>JARVLU010001462.1:24197580-24210210 GCA_031762415.1 Simpsonichthys santanae
AAATGCTGCAAAAAAAGTCCGCGAGGGGTGATGACGTCACTGGGGGGCGACGGCCATATACGCGAAACGCCGTAAACAAAGTCCGCCGTAAACCGAGGACTACCTGTATTTCACACATTAAAGTCTGGTGATACTCAACAGTGATAACACTCTTAGGCTTACACAAGCAGTTTAAAAACTCATGTTCTGCCAAAAACAAACAAACAAAAAAAAAAAACTAGTGATAAAACACCTATGTCTGGTCATGATCTCACAGCACAAAGATCAAATGCAGGTGAAAGAAGGAGAAAAGTCCACATGTACACATTTAAACAAGCAAGAGAAATAATTGCACAAAGAAATGGAACGGTTTTTAAATTAATAACAGCTCAAGGGCCGGGTAATTTTTAATAAATCATGATACCCCTGCAGCTAAAAGCTCCTTTTTCAGGGCTACTGGCCACCAGGAGGGTGCCAAACATGTGGAAAGAAACAGGGACGCACACAAAATAACACTATTACACACACAGTCACACAAATTTGGCTGCTTTAATGCTGAGAGCTCCATTCCTATAACAATACACTGTGCAGCACTAATGAGGTCTGTGAATCGATGTGCCTTGGTACACGAAGACGAGCTACTCTTCAAGTAAAAAAAAAAAAAAAGTGTGTGTTATGTTGTGTATTTGTCTAGCTCCAGCAGCACCGTGAGCTTTAATTACGCTAACAAACTCATCTGTGCTGGCAGTACGCTCCAGGCCCTGCGGTCATGCCTGAGGCTGAGGGCTGATAGGGCCCTGAGACACAACACACTCCTCCAGCGAGGCAAACACGTCCACCTTGTTAACTACCTACAGCAAACAAACTCGTACACACACAGACATCAATGTTTCTCTATCAAATAGCCACCCATTTAATTGCACGCAGAGAGCAACACTGAAATGAGGCAATGAGAAGTCAAATATCAGCAATAATGTGCAACATCTTCACACAGGGTTTCAGAGACGACAAAAAGTCACATTTATTTTTTTGTATTTTGATTTACACACAAGCTGTGAACGGGCAACACAAAATGTGCAAGTTGACAAAACTTTTTTTTTTTTTAGCAGCACAATACAAAGGAGGACATCTTGATGAAAATATCATTAAGCTGAGTGAGAAACAAACAAACAATAGGGAAGCATGTTATTCCCAAGTACTCCAGTTTCCTCCCACAGACCAAAAACATGTTAGGCTGATTGGTAACTCTAAACTCTCCCCAGGTGTGAGAGAGAGTGAATGGTTGTCTCCATGTGTCCCTGTGATGGACGTGTGAGCTGTCCACAGTGTCCCCCACGTCACACACAGTGACTGCTGGAGATCAACAGCTATTTCATGTTAAAATATACTAGTCCTGGGACTCATCTCTTCCCAAAATAGAAAAGATTTAGGAAAATAATACATATGATCAAGATAAATTTTCAGCTTTAGACTTGTGTGTTCAATTATAAAAAGTTAAACCACTTCAATAAATTCAGCACAATTTACAGCTCAGACCAGACAGAGAAAACTTTACATTCATATATGATTGTTAACCACTCTGTCCCTACTACTATGGAAGTTGAAACTGAATCAGAATATTTTATTGTCACTATACCAGGTATAATGAAATTAAGATGACCCACTTTGCAGTGCTACAGACAAAAGCATTTAAAGAAACTAAATAAAAATAAAATGATACGAGACATAATAAAAGAAAGCAGTTACACCCAACAGACCTTATGTCAGTAAACACAGTTAGATTGCACAAACATGGTACAGAAACATTTCAGACACTTTATGAGTCAATCAACTATTAATAAAAAGTACAAAACAATAATAGTTGTTTCTAAATGCAGACTTGGCTGAGATTGTTGCCACTGTGACCTCACTTCCCATTTCCTTACATGGCATCACCCAAGTCTTCAAGACAAGCGTGAGACCGCACAGCAGGCGCATGATTCTACAGATTATTTCTTGACCAAATGTTGCTCAATCTGCACACAAGTTACATGACCTCCTTATAAGTAATCCTCTATGATGGGAAAAAATAAAAACAAAAATCTGAATAAATTCTGAGACTTACATTTAGTTGTGATTTTTCTACCAAATCCAGAACATCACTTAAACATATTCACACATAAAGCTCCAACTTCATGGTCTTGTGGTTTTCCAAAAGAAGCCTTAGCTCTCAGACTGCAGGTCTACGTGTGGTTTTCATGGTTTCTAAATGTAGTTTAGGAGACCTATGACCTAGCGCTCTTGTGGAACTAGGTCCTAGTTTGGGTTCAAATTACAAACACTAAGATCATGCTTAAAACATTTCTTTAAAAAAACAAAGACGTAACTGGCTTTAGTTAACCTAAGGTGTTCTTTCCTTATGCCATTATTAGGACATGCTGTCTGTACACTCTGTGGATGGACAGTATATGCTTTTACACTGGCTGGTGTTGCTGGAGTTGTCTTCTTGTTTAAATATTTTAAAATATTAAGAATAACCACACTATTGCCTGCCACCCTGACAAAAGAAAAAAAAAAATAAAATAATACCTCAAACATTTGATGCAATCCACAAATAGCTTTTACAATTTGACATAATAGTTAAATAGTAAACATACTATAGTACATACTATACTAGACATACTAGGGCTGCGGCTGAGTGGTTAGAGCAGTCGTCATCCAATGGGAGAGATGGGGGTTTGATTCCACCAGCAGTCACATGCCGAAGTGTCCCTGGGCAAGACACTGAACCCCTCATTGCCTCCAATGTGTGTCCCATCATATGAATGTGATAAAGCTCTGATTGATCTTTGTATAGATCTAGTAGAGCGCTGTGTAGTGTGAAGAGCTTTGAGTATCTTGATAAAACAGAAAGGTGCTAGAAGTACAGTCCATTTACCATTCAGTTTTATACTAAAACATTTTTTGATTTTATTGAATTATAGCTGGATTTAATAGTTTTTTCTCAATCAAAACAAATTAAACTGCATGTCACTGGATTTGAATGAAACCTGATTAGTTTTTATGCACCACCCTGAAATGTTATGTTGAGAACAAAGAACATAAACTGAATTGAAATAAAACACTCATTTTGTGACTTTTTTTTCTTTACAAACTACTGATCAATTATTTTGAACGGTTAAAAACAAATTTTAAACCTACATAGTTTGTTGTTAATAGTTAAGCCTCCAAATGTGCAATTTGTTCAAAAAATAAATGAAAAGACACATTTACTATTATTAGAAATAATAATAATAACAGCAATTTTCCACAATATAAATAGTGTGATTAAACAATAAACAATAGTGTAATGAGCAGATTTGTCCACAAAGAGGCACCAAACCATAGCATCAGGTCTTCAGAACAATAGAAGTTTCTACTTACGGCATTGGACACTTGACTTCCATCTGCAATATCAATGGGAACAACTGCTACGTTCTGCCATGTGGAAAGGTCTAGTTTGTGCGCCTATTAAAAACACAAAGGTTATTTGTAATCTCATAAATTATAAGAAAATCTATAGTTTTAGGTGCTTCAAGATAAATGCTTTAACTTAGGGCAGTATAAATCAAATTCAAGAGGAGGTGCTCACGTTTTCTTGTGTTCCCAGGTCTGGTTTGTGCCATGTCTCAATTTTAATGAAGAAACTGTCTTTCATATATTCATTCTGCAGAAAAAGGATATCAGGAAAGTCCAATGTATATGAAAAATACATATTTAACTTACTTCCAATTATCTGAACGAAACTTAAGACAACTTACCGTCACAACTGGAACAAGAGTAGTCAGAAAAAAGAGAAGATGGAAAAAAATGTAAACACATTTATAAATGTAAAAAAAAATAAAGCAATAGAACTAACAGAACAAGATGTACCTGTTACAAAAATAACATAAATTATTTCATCAGGAAAAAAGGGAGCAAAATGAATAAATGCTCACTGGTTTTGCAGTAGGGGTAGGCGTTCCAAGCTTTTTCATGGAAAACCAAAGCGCCTTCAGGGGCCAGGAGCCTGACAAACCCCGGGACTTTACTGTAGGGCAGGAAAGATAAGAAAGAAAGATAATACTTTCGTATTCAGTGATATTCTAAAAAGAGACTTGCAGGAAAGGAAAACAGCAGATCATGCGTCACAAATAAGACAACACTGCCACCCTCTGGTAGCATTCCATTATTACATGAAGAAAAGCACAAAGGTCTAAAATATGATTAAAGAGAAGACATGCATACCTTTTTAGATGGTAAATTTTGTGTGTATACTGTCCTTTCTCTCCATTATTTTCATAAGGCTCATTCTTGAGAACCTCAATACCCTCACCTCCACCCGTCTCGTTTTTACTTGCTTCAGCTACAGAGAAGAGCTGCCCAACTTGATACTGCAACACATCACAAACAAAAAGACACATCGAAACTTCAGCAACATTTCAGGCTAACAAAAAGTATATTTCAGCCATAAAACATCAGTAACAATGGTTTTATCCTCTTTGTTTTATTGCTTACTAGTCTAAAAATGTTAAAATATGAAAGAAAAAGTACAATTAACACAACAACTACTACAACTACAACTACTACTACTACTACTACTAATAATAATACAGTAATAATAATATTAATAATAACAATATTTGGGTTAATGTCAAAGGTTGATTTGAGTGATGCTCACTGCTTGGTTCAGTTATTTGTATTTGCAGAAAATTGTCAAAGTGTTATGAGCAAAACTTTTGCAGATCTTCAAGTAAAATGTCCCAAAAGACTGTACAGTATTTGACTCCCATTATAAAAACCAGCAAAGTTTTCTGAACACTAAAACGGGTGACTGTCACTCCTACATTATTTCTACTTTCAACTTTTTATAAAAATAAAGGATATTTCTAATTGTCTTTGTTTCCCCAGCATTCAGAAAAGACTGGATTATTTTTAATAGTTGTACTCATTAGAATTCTAATACATAAATACAATGACAGCAGTGTAAAGCAATTATACACTAAGATTTTCTCTTTTGAGTATTTTAACAACCTTGTTACCAACACTTTTTTTTTTACATACAAAGATATGAAATAAGGACAAAAAAAATTGGTGCTAATTATTGTAACATTATAACTAATGAGAGAAAAAAGTAAATCACTTACCTCCTCAACACTACAGGGTAAAACTACACGGCTGCAAAAAAGAACAAAGTGTGTTAACATAACTTTTGGTTCCACAATACACCAATTCACAGTAATAATAATAATAATTATAATGTCCACAACAATACCCAATTATCTGATAAAGAAAAATAAAAAATGTAACAATGACTGAGGATGATTTGGATTTGTTAGGAAATCCTATTAGAAAACTTTACTGTATTCATCGTATTGTTTTATTGTTATTTTTCTTTTTTGGACATTTATACCTTGTAAGTTCAGAAAACAGAATTTAAATACCATTTTCTTTTGTTTTTCAAAGGTCAAACATGATGTAACATTGTGTGTGGCAGATACAACCAGCAGCTCTTTGTGCACAGATCTGCACGTGAACTTCTAACTTTCCATTTCAGAATAACAATATTTTGATTATATCAAGGTTTACTTGATTTCAAACTGGTTCAGACTTATGTCCATCAGAACAGAAAAAATGTTCTGAAGCGTTAAAGAACAAATTATTGAACTCAGGCCAAATAGGGTTTGACTTTATTCAAGGATTCTAGGTTCTTTATTGTCATTCACATCACATGTGGTATGAGGTGGAATGAAGTTGTGTACACAAGTTCCCAGTTACATATACCGTATACAAACATTTATAACCTTAGCTGTACAAAATGCTGAAGACTGACTTATGACTAAGTAACAATAAAAACAAAGGCCATAACTCACTGTCAAAACATCCTGACATTTCATTAAAATATGCAAATTCATGTGCTGACAAATGTACACACCCCACTGTGTTTCTGATAGTAAAAGAACAAGGATATAAAATTATACCATAAAGGGCCCAGTATACACTGTCTGAAGCCAAACAGTCGACTTGCTGTCACATGGCTGCAGGACGTTTGTTTTCACACACACACACTTCTCACTGTCCACAAGACTCATGGTCCAGAGCTCCGCTCCTGCTGCAGTATATATACATCACTGCCTAGATTTCTCTCCCCCCCCCACCCCCCAGTCTCAACTCTGTCCCTGCATCTGCCTTTTGAGAAAAAAAATTCATGAAGAA
Source organism: Simpsonichthys santanae (assembly GCA_031762415.1). Lineage (NCBI taxonomy): Eukaryota > Metazoa > Chordata > Actinopteri > Cyprinodontiformes > Rivulidae > Simpsonichthys > Simpsonichthys santanae. The sequence continues at coordinate 24,203,773 of JARVLU010001462.1, forward strand.
AGCGCCACACTTTTCAGCAGACAGATTCCTCCATAAATATCTGGATGATCTCCATCCAGGAGCTTTTTGGTCATGTGACTAATTTGGTGTTTGAAGAGTCGGAATGTCTGAGTGCATTTCAACAGTGACGAACACGCATACAAACCTCTGACCATTCACATAACACTTGGTCTGTGAGAAAAACTCTGGACCAGGCTCTGTGTTGAGAAGGGGCGGGTAAGAACAAAATGACGTGATTTTCGTCATGCAACCATGTGAACGTAGTACTCCCTACCACCTTGTGCATGTTTGTTGTTTTTTCAAATTTGTGTATTCTGCTTCTTGTTTTGATTATTCATATATATTTTTTCTGTACAATTAGAAAATGATACTGGATGTCTCAAATTTCCCCCCTGGGATTAATAAAGTATCTATCTGCTGAGGGCTGATTTCGCAGCTTCACATAGAGTTATGCTGGGCATATAAGTCAAGGGATTTTCAGAAAAAAGTTACACATAAGTACAGTAGCATGTAGCATATGTACAGCTTACCCAATTAATCATGACATAAGTTTATAAAACAGTTGATCACTAAAAGGTTTAATGGTTGCAGCCTTGATTCTTACACATCAATTTGGATGGACAGAATACTCACTTGTTGTTGTGTACACTAGGAAGACCAATTTTAAATCAACCAAAATTAGGTAGGTACTTCAAAAATACCAAAACGCAATTGACCATGTCTGTACGCACTTCAGCAGGGAGGTAGGCCTGTCACGATAACAAATTTTGCTGGGTGATTAATTGTCTCAAAAATTATTGCGATAAACGACAATACCGTGAAAGGGACTGCAGATGCGCTTTTGCTATAATCTGGTACAGCGCATCAAATGGTGACATTTATGTTTGAGTTGTGCATTGTCCCTTTCTAAATAAAGTTAATTCATTTTAAAAACCCCAATATGGTCAGCCTGTTAGCTTAGCTTGTAGCTTAGCTTCTCAGCTTAGCTGCTTTTAACGATCCAAAAACGCTATTTTGGACATTTAAAATGGATTTTAAAGAGAAAAGAGAAAGGGAGGGGTCAGTGAAGAACACCGGAGTTCAGCTTTTTGTCATCCAGTGTCTTCAGTAGAAAGAGAGAAACACAAAGAAATTATAAAGCTGATAAATAAAAACGAGGGCAATAATTTTAATTTATCATGTGATTGATTTATTTTTTATTGTGACAGGCCTAAAGGGAGGAATTTCTTTTTCATTCAACCTTTATTTATACAGGCTTACCTCATTGAGCCACGAGGGCTCATTTACAAGAGGGACCTGTTCCAGACAGAACAAATAAAGTACAAACAACAACAACAGTAGACAATGACAACAATAAACATGAAATGAAGCAGCTACTACAACCAGTCCACTGTAGCCCACAATAGTTTCAAGTAAGAATGTGCAGGTGAGGGCAATATCACAAGACATAATCAACACTTTTCAGATGACATGTTACGGCCAGTGTGAATGTTTGGTTTACTAAATATGAAGTCAAAATTTTCATTAGTTCTATTTTAAATTTCAGAATGACTGAGGAAAGCTTTCAGTCTCAAACATGGCAGGCAGCTGAATTAAAAACAAACAGAAAACCTACTGTAAGCCACATACAACGTCAAGGTCAATTTTTAGAGGTGGGGTGCTATTACTGGTCTGTTTAACACACTGCTGACTCAGTAAGATGACACACTCATCACTAAAACTAAACGGAAAAGCCAGAGCCAAGTAAGTCAAAGACTGGGTGTAACAGTGAGTCAAAGAAAGGCTAAATTTGATGTGTGGGGGGAGGAGGGGAAGAGGAGGAAAATATGTAAATGAGGATTTTAAGGAGATGGAAAATGGTCAGTGTGTTTCATGGACTAGTGGTAGATAGTATGACTGTTAAAAATAAAGCACCATCTGAATTATTAAGATGCCCAAATGTAAAAGACAATCTGTACCTAATCCACACCACTAAAAATATATTCAGCTTTTTTTGTTTACCGTTAATTGAAATTGTTCTGAGAATGTAATGTGTAGTGCCTAAAGCTACGTATTTAAACTGATGAGTCAGAAGTTTCCCCTCCCTAATCACGGACCACACCAAAAAAAAAAAAAAAAAAAAAGAAGTATGAAGAGTAAGTTCTCTCTATGCATCAATCTAAAGCGAGGTTTGATTCTCACCTAAAACTACTCCAGTTTAATTTTAACAAGGAAAAACAACCATTGATAAATCTGTGTTTTCTCCTGAACTGCCACTACAACAACTTACTTTTTGACACTCAATTCTCCAAGAAGCATTAGGATTCTTATATGGGAAACTTGAACTTGACTGTAGTAGACTGTAAATGTGAAGCAATGACTTTTGAAAGAGGATGCAGTAATAACTGCAGACATAAAATTAGCTTCATGAAGCTAATGATGCAGCTTTTACCAATTTTGACTTTTTGTGACTTTTTCAGTTTGCCACACAGTAATGTTGATGAAAACAAAGTCCCATTGAAATGGGAAGCCAGTTAGTAAAATGGTGGTAACCTAATCTTGTATTAATTATTTAGTACTTCTGATTGCCCTTATCGTTCTCCACTTATCTGACCACAACTCCCAACATAGAGTGCCTTTAGTTAAAATGTATTTGGATCATGTGCTGTCCTTTTATTGCTATTATAAATCAGTCATGGTGATTACAGAATGACTTAAAACATAAATAAATCCTCTTTAATGACAAAGTGAAAATGTATTTCAACAAAGTGATGCCAACTAAAAATAACTAATTAAAAAAAAAAAAAGAAAAAAAAGAAGGACTACATACATTTTTGTGGCCGTCCTAACTCAGCACAGGTCCAGCCACTTGGTGCAAGTAGTCTCACAGTTAGTGAAATGTAACTCACCCCAGGGTGTCTGAAGTGACTGCAGTGTAAGAACACTTGTTCACTGATTTATCAGTATTCCTGGCTACCATTACACCAGAAAGGTAAAAGAACTCTCTATGTAGCTTAAGAGAAGAGATTATTGAAAAGTGCCAAGTCCGGGAATGGACAAAAAAGGATTTTCAAAGCCTCAAAGATCCCAAGGAGTTTTATGAAATCTGTCATCAAGAAGTGAAAAGAATATGGAGCATGTGTAAATCTAGCAAGAGCAGGCCGTCTTCACAAATAAGTGACTGTGCAAGAAGTAGAGTAGTGAGGGAGGCCACCAAGACACCTGGGACCACTCTGAATGAGTTACAAGCCTTGGCAGGTGAGAAGGGAGAGTGTATACAACTATAGCCAGAGTTCTTTACCAGTCTAAGCTTTTTGGAAAGTGGCAAAGAGAAAGACATTGTTGAAGAAAACTTAATAAATCTCAACTAGATGTTGCCAAATGACATGGAAGAAAGTTCAGGAATCTGATGAGACCAAATCAGAGCTTTCTGGTCATGTCCTGTTTGTCAGAAAGCAAATTCTGATCACCATCAACAACTCAACATCCCTAGTGTAAAGAATGGTAGTGGCAGCATCATGCTATGGGAGTGCTTCTAAGCAGGCCCTGGAAGGCTTGTAAAGACAGAAGGTAAGATGAATGCTGAAAATATGACAACATCCAGGTGAACAATCTGATGACGTCTTCCAAAGGACAACTTGGGAGAAGGTTTGATTCCCAGCAAGACAATGACTCAAAACACACTATTCTAAACAGAAATGGTTTAAAGACAACCAGCTGAATGTTCTGGAGTGGACGAGTCAAAGCCCAGAGCAATAATGAATGTGGCTTGTCTTGACAAGGGCTGTTCATGCCCGAGCCCCGTGCAACCTGACAGAGATTGAGCAGTTTTGAAAAGAAGAATGGAGTACTGTACAGAAACGCACTATTGTCCAGATTGACTGAGACTTATCCAGTAAGGTTACATCCACACTGCAGGAAAAAGCAGCCCTAAATCAGATTTTTTTTTTTCATATGCAACCCATATCAAAAAATGTTTTATGACAGTCTAAACATGTCAAAATTAATATTTTTTAAAACTCAACAAAGGTATTTTTCATATGTGGTACTAAATCTGATAAATATCTGAAGTTTTTTCAAAGTGACTTCAGTCTGAACGGTCAAATTGCATTTCACCTGACTTATGTTAGTGAGGGATCCAAGTATTAATAATAATGATACCAACTCCATGGAATTTAAATCTTTGAGCTCTGCACGTCTTCCGCTACAGAACAGAAGTCCTGTTGCTTAATTTGTTTCATCTTTGTTCTTTTTAATTGCCAAGTCTTAAATGACTGAGAATTGACAAAAACTTATGATACCAACGTTGGTGCTGATACGAACGTGACGGGACAAATACTTTTGTTTGTGTTTCACTTTCAGTCTGTCGCTTCCATTACAGAAATACAATGCTGTGCCGGCATAGGTGGAAAGAGTTCAGATCAAATGTAAACACTGGAGAAAATCTTGTCAGATAATAAACAACTTCTGAACTGATACACACATGCTAACATGTGTAGCATCCATATTTACTTCTGCAAACACAACGTGCTGTGTGTGATGCCATGTCTTCTGACCATGCAGGTTGCTTAAGGAACTTAGACTGCTCACAGTGGACTTTGAGGGAAGTCACATCTAAAATATGACGTGAACGACCACACGCACACAAATCAGATCAGATTCAAAAAATAAGAAGTGAGCATTTGGACCTGTAATGTGATATTAGACTCAGTGCTGCGGTTGGGGTCAAAGGTGATATTACTAAATACTGATGTGAACAAGGTAAATACTTATCTTGTCACTTTTGATTCTGATTTTATTTCACTGGTATTACTCTGTAAAAACTTGATTCTACTTAGACTTTGAATTATTGTTTTGTCCAAAAGCCAACTTATATTGGCCATGATTATAACAATAAAATAAAAAAAGTACAAAACATTCAAGGGGATTAGAAACTTTTTTATAGCCACTGTAACTTTCCTCAGCAGGTTTTGATCATTCTCTGCTCTTCTTTTATCCCACATTTACCATCACACAGACTGGACACTAGATGATGCAGCAGATACGTTTGTTCTGTTACTTTGTTAAATGAGAGGGAAAAACATTATGCAATATGATTAAGGCTTAGTAAGTAGGAACTGACATGTAGTTTGAAACATTTGCAGTAGCCAGTTTTTTGTTACAACTGATAGAGCTTCTTTATTTTTTTTTTAATGCAACTTAACTTTTCCTTTCTTTTATAATTTCTTCTTGGCTAGATTTTTTCTGAAGAGCTCAAATAAAAACAAGGTGAAGATGCATACATGTTAACACAGTTTCTAATAATTTTGAGATAATCACTGGAAGTTTAAAACCTGAAGGAATGGTTTTGAGGTGCTGTTCTAAGAAAACCTTATCTCATTGATTAAAATCCTGGTTTGCAAAATGTCACCAATAAAATTGATCCCTTTAAAATGTGTGCAAGGCTTAGAATCGATTGCTTTCAACAGTAGTGTCTGCCTGCTTACTAAGTAAAGTGACTCATTTTGGTCATTATTACAAACAATCCAATGTTTGATTCTCTCTCACATCTAGGACGCAACACTCGTATAACGGAGCAAAAAGTTTAATCCGACTGACACTAGCGCTAAGCTAGTTTAATTAAAGAACCTGGGTTGACATGGAAATCTTTTCTTTAGCATAATTCGTCTCGTCTTGAGTTATATTGGTGGTTGTGGCCGAGAAGACTGAACCAGTAAATCGATGATATCAGACAACTACTGAGCTAAAGTCACTTCCCCATCCAGGTGACGCTTTCGGCTAGCTAACTTAGCGTTAGCTCATTACTCGAAGTTCACTGCATCGAAGCCGGACAACACAAAAGTCAGAGCTCATAGCACAAGTAAATAGCCCAATCCGAGTGTGAAGACGCCAACAACACAAAATAAAGTAGCGAAGAAGAACAACAGCTGTCATACAATGCCACGCTCCTGTCAAAGCCGGTGGGCCAGAACAGCTCTTAAGCAATCCCCCAGTCTTCGTCTTCCTCCCGACCCTCGTGTCTGACATCGACGAAAAGTTTCATTTTTGTTGGGAAACTGTAAAAACCCACCCCGAACGAGCTGGCTTACTAGTATTATGAAACAGGTTTTTTAAATGGACACAAAGTAGGTGTTCAAACAGAAAGAATGAACTTACTATTCTTTGATGAGAACCATCGTTACTTGACTCTTTCCGTACTGCTGAGGGCACTGCCCAGCGACGGTACCGCTGATTGATACTGACGTCATCACCGGTGGGTGGGAGGAGGGCTCCGCCCGTCACCGCCTACAGGAGCGATGATTTGTTGATTGAAGATAAACACGCCCACCTTATTAGAATTAGCCAATAAAATCTCATACATTTCACACTGCATATTGTCGTGTTAATATCTATCTATCTATCTATCTATCTATCTATCTATCTATCTATCTATCTATCTATCTATCTATCTATCTATCT
>JARVLU010001462.1:24245978-24257123 GCA_031762415.1 Simpsonichthys santanae
ACAGTGATTATTCTGGTTAGATGTTCATGAGTCTAACAGCTTCAGGGTAAAAGCTGTTCCTCAGTCTAGTGGTTCTATATAGTGTTAAATTGTTATTTTTATGTATGGATGTGGACTGTTCAGTGCACTGAGATGACTTCTGTTGTTACTTGGTGCTATATAAGTAAACTGAATTGAAAAATGGTACAACATGCATCTGCAGGAGGCCAATGACATAGAGCTGAGGTGTAGGAGTCCCCTGAATCACTACTAGAGGTGACCTGAAGTCACACTTTGTGGTTTCCCACATCGCAATACCAGGAGTCATGTGTATCAAATTACGTGTACCTTGTTTTTTGGTGCTTGACTTGTTTTTGTCAGTGAGGATTTTGCTGAATACATGAATTTTACCATTGCTTCATTGATCAGATGGAGAAGAGTTCTCAATTTCAGGGAACGTGTTACTGTATTTTAATGTAACTTACAGCACATTTCGCCAATGAAAACACATATTCCAAAGCCATCAAACATCCCTAATGTCAGATCTGATATAAACCCTGTAAATCAGACGTCTGGTATGAGCTGTATTATGCAACAAATTCTCTGAATGTATTCCAGGGCTCATTCTCTCATGACTTGCAAATCACGAAAGCCATGATGAGGTAAAAAAGTGCTCAAAGGGTTTTTCATGCAAGATTAGAAAATACTTCAATATACAGTGAGCTATTTTTCCAGTTTTGAAGGGAAAAAAAAGAGAAGCTCTAAATACAAAGCATCTCATTACACATTGTCTGATTCTGGGTTCATTCGTGTTTTCCTTTTTCTGTTGCTTTTATTTTTTTGTAAACATCAGCAGAAGCTGTCCCTGGGGATTTTGGATAAAAGGAAGAGAGAAAGAAAAAAAAAAGCTTAATTAGGACTTGCCTCCAGCCCATCCAGCTGATCGAGATGACCTTTTATGTGACTTCTTCCAGAAATACTGTTACGTTAGAAGTTGCGATTTCACGACCGCAAGTACATAATAAGACAAACACAAATCTGTCCAAAACCAGCTTTTAAAAGTCTCTTTGAAGTGAAATGCAAGAGAAAAATAATAGTGTTAAATTATGGTTAATACCAGAAATAAGAACTACTGGGTACATGGAACCCGTAGCTTCAGTCCTGTCTAGGATATTAAATATTGCTGACTAGGGGGTAAGTTAGCCAATTAATGAATAATAAATGGGGCTGGAGTGCAACATTTTCATATCCTTTATAGGTCAGAGTGTGCTGAGCCAGAGCTGCTGGTACCGCTGGGCATCATGGTTAGATATTAAAGCATTGCAATCTCTACACAGCTGCACCTAGGAGCCATGTCAGTTACTGTTCCACCCACACCGTATGCACCGACCGATGAGAGGGAATATTAAAAGTTTGCTCTTTTCTGTTTCTGTAACTTTTCTCTTTTCCTTGCAGTGTTTTTCTCCTTTTATGACTGCTTGTTAATCTTCACACGATCGCTTGCTCCTTCTTTGTGTACAGCGTTATTTAGTTGAAGCCAGTAACAACGAGCTGTTACGTTTTAGCTTGCATCTTCTTACGATGAGCAGGCCTGCGGGTGCAAATGACGGAAAAAAACACTGGATGCCCTTCCGCCGCAAACAAAAACAACAACAATGGGCCAATTACAGACTGGCACTTCACAACCTCTACTTCATTCACTGTTATCTTCATTATTCAGTTCCTCTCGAATCAGCTATTAAAGGTAATTAAGCGATTCATCAAGTCAGTTTCAATTACTGGGAGCTTGACAGCTGTAGATTAGAATCAGTGGGGGTGAGGGGATGAGACAAGGAGGAATCAAAAAGTGAAGCGGGAGAAGTACAAACAGTTGAGGCAAAGCTGAGATGGGCAACAAGCTTTTTTATACGTCATGAGCTACTGACGCCACATAATGGTCCAACTTGTCCAGTCTGTCCCCATAGATCAACAGGCATATCGCCACCACCCACTCATTCAACATGTGCTCAGTCACCAGCTGAAGGCATTTGATCCTAAATCACCCACACTGTCATTACTCTGTCATGACTGGTAGAACTGTAATATTAAAGTTTATGATGGATAAAAGTGCTCTCATACTCTCTCATGCAATCACAGCACATGCAGAGCAGGAATAAATTTGCTGCCTGACACAGAGTGCCCACTCGTAATAAAGCTCACATGTACTGAAGAATCGTAAAATGTTCTCACTAGTACGACCTAATTTATGACAACCAGTTACCAGCGTGAATTAAGGTGTGTGTTGTAGCCAAGAGCAACCCAGGATGTGAACCCGTCAGGCAGGGCAAAGCACAGCCTCAATTTATGTTTGGCCGATTAACCCGACACTCTGCCTGCACAGTTTTCAACGTTGGGTTAAGGAATAATTCATTTGGGGGGAGACTATCATGCCTCTTAGTTGTCCATTAGAGTCTGGTTTACCACCATCTTAATAGCAATCATAAGTCTTCCTGCTCTGGAAGTAATTGCTGGACTAAAAATTGAACAACTGCTAATTATATATCTTGGGATAGTGAAAATCCAAAAAAAAGGTGGCTCCTTTTATCTCATAGTCCCCTGCTGTTATTATAGAAGCACGAAAAATTAAGCTCATCTTCCCTCACCTTTAACCTACCGGTACTCATTTTCACTTGTTTTTCATTCACAGTACAATAATATGATACCATAAAATGTAATGCAATGCAAAATGTTATACAGTACTATGTTGTGCTTTTGAAAAGATTAGTTTTGGACTCAGTGCTTCCACAGTAGCATCTTTCAAAAAGAAAAAAACAACAACAAAAAAAACCTCTGGGCAAAAACTATTGAAACAGACACAATCCACCTGTAAGATACACAACAAAATTATCTTGTAAAAAAAAAATTATATTTATATCAATCTTAATTATTGAAAATAAAACTAATTAGGGCTGGACAATAATTCGATATTGATATATGTCACAATATACTTTTATTCAATGGGGATATGAGTTTTAAGCACATTTTCAATATTTCGATATACATTACACTATGATTACAGCGTTTCACTCTTGCATTTTTTTTTTTCTGTACGGGTTGAAGCGGGCGTTTCAGTTTCAACCTGAGTAGAAAAAGCCGCAACACTAATAGGTAAGTGCGTGGTGACATACCTCGAAGGAGTCAGCAGTAGCAGGCTAGGCTAGGCTAACGCTTCAACGTGTGATAAGTTTTCACTTCAAAATGAGTGCCCATGACCATCAGAATGTGACTGAATAAGCTTCCACAAGCGAAGAGAAAGCAGATTACATACTTGATAAGACAGGAAAGACTATTTTGGCGGTGTGGATGTGGTGTGGCTATCTTAAGATCCAATAAACTGCAAGTTTGTGCTGCAAAATGTGCCGGAGAGCCGTTCAAACTAGTGGTGGGAACACATCTAACTTGTTCCACGTTTCCACTCGATATAACATGCTGAGAGTCAGAAGATGAAGCAGAATAAAAGTTTGAGTCAAAGTGTCCCTGAAACAACACCCCCAGCTGTATCAAAAGAGAAACCCTTGGTTTGCTGCATGATTATGAAAAATAAAACTATTAATATTGACAAAGTTGAGCATTTTATGCGTATTTGACGGTGATTTAAAATTTCTTTGAAGGCTAAAAACAAATAAAAGGTGGCCATTAGTTTATTTGTACAGTTTTTCTCTGGCTTTTATATTGTTTATATTAATATCAGAATTATATTGTTATCATGATAAAAGTTTTGGCCATATCGTCCAGCCTTAAAACCAATGTAAAGCTGAAAATAGATAGAATGTCTCCTAGTAAAGCATCAAGAGACATATTGCACAACCTATTCAGCCTTTAAAGCCAATAATCAGAATTTTAATGGAACCAGTGTTAAAATACAAACTATTGTTTAGATTTATACAAAAATACACATTTTTCATGAGGTGTGTCAGTGCCCTGAAGGCACGTGGTTTATGTTGTTATTTTATTACAATAAAGTTTCAAGCTCGTTTCAAGCTTCCTCTATGGTCTGTCAACATTTCCTTACACTTTCCTACTCCAAAACAATGTAATCATTGCATCTTCTACATGTAAATAGCTTTGAATGAAACTATGAATTGCTTTTTAGCACTGTATAACATGCTGATTACCTCCCCTTAAAACAAGCTTAAACATTCAAGTCTACTTCCTTGTAAATATCACTGAAATAAGTACACAGCCCAATTTAATTAAAACAAAGAAATTCTGTGAATACCAGCAGGAAAAAGAGAATCTAATACTGCATGACTAAACAAAATCAAAATAAAATGAACTTTACATGTCTAGTATAATTAACTAAGAAATTGAACATTGGTATTATGGATGTCTTGTTCAAGATTTTATACTCCTGATAACAATTTGAGTCATTTAGCATTAAGTACGGACCAATACCAAGTCTCAAGCTGATACTTGCATTAGTATGATTTTCATACTTGCAGGTTACATACATGTACTATAGATACAATGAAATTATTAGCATCAGTGTCATCATGTGTCTACCTTGGTAGAGCTACACTGCAGTAAAGAAAATATGTGCTCATGTTGTTTGTAAAGTTAATATTTTGTAGTGACAGGGAAAGAAAATCAGCCAGGTGATGGTGAACATGTTCATGCAGCTCAGGCAGCAGTGTTGGTTATGTTGTGTGGAGCATAGAATGTATCGTCTCTTCAACAGCTCCAAATGATGACAAAACACTTTTTTTTCTCCACCACAGCAACATGTTGATAATACAAAGCAATAAATTCAGTCAACTTTTCTCTAACCCGTTTTGCCCTATCGTTGACCCGTGGAAACCTGTCTCGTATTTTTCAAGTCTACACTAAAGCGTATTGCTTAGCTGTGTTAGCTTTAAGAGCTGGGTGAACTCTGTGTACTCGACTGAGCGCTTGAATTTTGAATGCCTAATTAAACTGAAATGGGTGGTGTTGAATGTAGCTCTAATGCTACTGTCACAAGAAATACCTGAATCAAAAATGTTGCAAAAAGATCCTAACTGCTCTCATGTTGTATTTTAATTTAAAATACGTTCATTCTGCAGACATGTTGGTATTAAAATGTTTTATCATAGTTGTATTACATCACCGCTGACGTAAAACCATAGACAGCAGGTTTACAACAGAGATCAGGAGCAGAATCTGTTAGCTACTCTGATATCTATCAATCTGGACCAATTGGGACCTTGATCCAATACCGGTACAGATACTTGAGATCAGCTTGGGACACTCCTAAAGGTTATTCAGCCACAGTCATCTCTTATCTTGAGAAGGCACGTTTTAAAGAAAGTTCATAGTGCATCAAAAATCAGTAACCAGTTACTTCAGTTTGCAAGTTTTTATGTTCCAATAAGTGTCACTGTTTCTGAGAATGTGCTGATAGATATTAACTTTCGCAAAGTCCTCAAGAGCAGTGATCAAAAAGTTTTGTCACAAGAAGATAAATGTGTCCAGTAAAGCTGTGCACGTTTGAAGTGGGCTTCTCTCTGGATGGATATTACGTTATCATAAATAAATAAAAAAAACACAATAATCAAACTTCTGAACAGCATTGATATCAAAATTAGTAATTTGTCCCTGAATATTATGCATTGTAAAAAAAAAAAAATAAATAAATAAATAAATAAATAAACAATAATAAAGACCTGGATAAAAAAAAAAAAAGGCTTTGTATATTATCAGGTATAAAACCCAGAGATTTTCAAATACAGTAGTGTTGATAATCAAAGGATTTTATTAAATATATTCATTATATTTTGGTTTGCAACTTTATTTGACAATAATTTATAGCCATGATATTAAATGCTGGTGTTTTGGTTATGTATCTATGAATACTTTACCTTTATTTTATATACAGCATATATATGTTTTTTTTTTTTTTAACAATTCAGATAACTACCATAATAAACTGACAGCTGTGGGCATGGCCCAGGCCTCCCTTGCAAAAGAAATATGTGATCTTAATGGGATTCACCTGGGTAAATAAAGGTTTAATGTGTTATTATTGGCCTTTTTGTGAAAGTACTGGGAGGGACTTGTGACATGCAGGTTGTGTACCACCTCAGACCTCACACCAAGTGGAATAAACTGTAGTGCTCTGGGACTCTATACACTGTTGAAAATAAAGGTACAAGAGCATCTCTAAAAATGTAGATTTGGTGGTGAAGATTCTGGCTGTGGATGTCCTGGGCTGGTGTACACGTAGTCTGCAGTTATGAGGCTGATTGGATGTACTGACAAATTCTCTGAAACACCTTTGGAGGTGGCTTATGATAGACAAATTAACATTCAATTCATGGGCAACAGCTCTGGTGGACATTCCTGCAGTCAGCGTGTCAATTGCACGCTCCCCCATAACTTGCAACATCTGTGGCATTGTGCTGTGGATAAAACTGCACACTATAGCGTAGCCTTTTATTGTGGTCAGCCCAAGGTACACCTGTGCAATAATCATGCTGTCAAATCAACACCTTGATATGCCCCACCTGTGAGATGGATGGATTAACTCAGCAAAGAAGTGCTCACTAGCACAGATCTACACACATTTGTGGACATTTGAGAAAAAGGCCTTTTGTGTGCATAAAAAATGTCAGATCTTTGAGTTCAGCTCATACAAAATGGGAGCAAAAACAAACGTGTTGCGTATATTTTAATTCAGCGTAGAAAAGCGTGGTGCGCATGGTATAATTAGTTCACAAACATCTTTTAACTCTATGCATTCCTCATACATACCCAAATTGGAGGAGGCCCTTCCCTCAGCAGCCCTGTCTTTCAGTCCTTCAGCGATGGACAGCTGCTGTTCGTGGTACTGCTTAGCCCTCTCCAAGTCTTGCATGCAGCGGGCAGCGTGACCCAGCCCTGCGTAAGCTCTCATTTCAATGGATTTTTCTTCCAGCTCTTGGGCAAGCTCCAGAACATGAGTATGGTATGACATAGCCTTGTCAAAATTACGATGATAGTGGTAGGCACTGCCTAGGTTGCTGTATGCCCGGGCTTCTTCTCGTTTATTTTCCAGGGCTTTGGCTATGCCTAAATGTTGTTCATGACACTGAACAGCATTATCAAAGTCTCCCATGGCAATGTAGACTGCCCCCATGTTTCCCAGCTCTCGAGCCTCAGACAGCTGATCCTTGGACTGCTTGGCCAGGAGGACACACTGCTTGTGGCTGGCGAGGGCGTTTGGATAGTCCCCAATGGCTGTATATACATGCCCCAAGCTGCTCAGTGCCATCGAGGCAGCCTGCAGAAACACAGGTAGAAAATCAGGCACATTATGAGTATGAAAGTAAACAAGTAATACATTTGTAAAATGCAGGCATAAAGGTCTAATTAATTCTACAAAACATTTCATTAACTGCAAGCAATTTGGTGGCTCTGCATCACAGATTTCCAACACCAATAAAATGTTCCTTTAACCAGAAAAAACTGTACATCAAATGTGTGAGAAAAAAATAAATACATTCCCAAGTCTCCAAGGAGGCGAAATGCTGAGAGACCAAACAACAAGCAAAAGCTGATTTGATTTTGTCTGTGCTGAGAGAGGAGGGGGGTAAAGTGTGATGCAGATCAGCACAGCAGCAGGCTGGTTTTAATGCAGTCAGTTTGCCCAATGCAATCATGCCTCATGGCGTGCCACCACAAACGGAACAAAGACTCTGCTAATCAGGCGAGAGTGAAGGGAGGTTTCAGCTTCACACCAGAGCTGTGGGGGGCAGCAGACTGGAGACAAGACTTTTCAAGCTACAAACATCCAGAGCAACATTCTGTGCATCATAATCCACTCAACCCTTCATTTTCTCAACCGGAGTCCATCTGAGAACGTAAAACCACAGCAAAACTGACTAATCCTGAAAACTGAGGTGAACACAGTGAAAGAGAGAGGGTTCACAAAGTGCAGTCCTGACTCCTCAAGTGACACATTCACTGCGGGCTTATTACCTGGTTATACAGAGGATAAACAGTTGGGAACGGGGGTCAGTTGTCTTTGCGTGAACAGATGTTCAATTAATCATGCAGGGGCAAATAATAAATCATATCCTTCCCAAAGTCCCACTCTGCACACGCCAGCCAGAAAGAGGGTTGGAAAGAGGCCAGCAAAGAGGTGAGACAGCCTGACAGTGAAGGCCACAATGCTGCTTTCTTGCATAGCTTCAGGCTGGTAAAATGTAAAAGTCAGCAGCAGTGAGAAATGAACTTCTACAGGAGTAAGACCCTTTTATAGTCACAAGATCTAAAAGTTTCCACTGTTACTTGCATTAGTCTGTTAAGGGGCCGTTTTAGCTTTACTGATAATTATATATTATTGTAGAAAATACATCATCATGGCAATGGGCAAAATATATCAGCAGAAAAAAATAGTTGGAAAAAAAAAACTGAGTAGAAACTAATAATTAAATAAAAAAATTCCCATTTTGTACTTGAGGACGAGAAATTATGTTTGGGCACTTTTGAAAACACTTACAAAGACAATTTATTCTCTTACAATCATTCATACATCCGTTGTCTAAATGCAGATGTACACAAAAAAAAAATATCTATCCTTCATTTCACATAGCTGCTGATGCCTGGAACCAATTACCTGCTGACATAAGGACTTCCAGCAGTTTTGCTCAAGTTTAAAGACTCGACAAGGCATTATACGAGCCCGGGGAGGCAATTACCCTCCGTCACAACTGTTGCTGTTTCATGTTCCCAGATAGCCTATCTAGAGCTGCTCAATTACATGTGCCTTTTGAAGCTTCGCTCCATCTCTTCAACTCAAACTTCCACGTTTTAAGCAGAAAACAGAGGATTGCTCATCTTTGTCTGCCTTCAACTATAAGCACTGTGGGGAGGTGGATGGGATGGGGGTGGGGGGTGTCTTGGAGAGAAAGCAAGAGGGAGCGGTGCAATCTACTCCAGTTGAGATGAGTTGTTCTTGTGATCAGTGTCCCTCTAAAGTGAGACTGCAACGCTGCATTTTCTCCTCAAATGGGAGCCAAGATAGGCAGATAATGAGGATCCAGCCCTGCCAGTAACAGAGGATGCACTGTGTTTGGCTCAGAGAAGGCCAACTGGGACCATATGCAACTTGCTCCCTTCTGAATATATTCCCCACCGCTACTGCTCATTTCGACTCCACACCAGTACGGCAAGAATAACTTTTTGTCTGGAGGAAAAATAGTTTCTTAGAATGCATAATTTCCACCAAACTGACTTCATTTTAATTTTTATTTCAGTTTCTCTTTTGAACTTATCTTTCCCCTGTTTTCATTTGCAGAAACCGCTTCTCCCCACACACACACACACACACGCACACAACACACACACTAACACACCCACCCGCGCACACTTTATCTGAAAAGTCAGATTTGATTATGTTTACAGAGTTCAGCCTTTCTCCGGACGTGTGGGGATTTGATTAATTCAAACACCCTCCATTTTTAAACTGTTGATAAAGCATAGGCTCTAATCAGCAAACACATTTTGTACAAAGGGTCTCCTAATGAAAGGTAAGCTAGTTTGGAGAGGGAGAAAGTAGAAATGGAGAAAGGTCGTGGAAGAAGAGGAATGCGATGACAAGCTGATGAAAAGAAATGCTCCAATATTATTCCGTAACTGTTCTCTCACAGGGACAGTGGTTTACAATTCCTCAACATCAACTAGTTTTTATTGTGCGGTATTTTCAAAGCAAATGGTACGAAATAAGGCATTTCACTTAGCACAACTAGCTCCTCATGACATATAGCAGAACTCCTCCTGAGGTCCAGGACCGGTGGTTCTATGTGAGTTCTGTGACTCAGAGCCCCTGATGTGTGTTTTTCTTTTACTTATCCTGGAACAGAGGAGCGCTGCCCACAGCTTCACAGCTGTTGATTTCTGTGGTTTTACCGCACCTCCCAGCTGTGTGACCATGTCTTTGAAAGTCCTCCTGATTTCACTTTAGACCTCTGAGGTCTGATGTACTCCAAACAACCAAGGCTATCATCACAGAGCGGCTCAGGGTTAGGGACGATTGGTTGTCATGGCAATCTTAGTAGTTGGATCCAGAGTGAACTTATTAAAAAAAAAAAAGTTTATACTTTGAAGTAAGTTTCAAACTTTGGTGTGGAAACTCCCTTTAAATGAGGAAACCAAGCACATATAAACACAGGCAGGTGTACAAACATATATCCTCTGCTTTAATATCTACATTGCTTGCCAAAATATATTAAGATAAATACAATTTTAATATAGACAGGAGTTCATAGTGTTTGGTTCAAGAGATCAGTAGAAGCATCAAGAAGGTTTAGAAGCATAAACTGAGAACTAGGCCTGTCACGAAAACACATTTTGCTCGGCGATTAATTTTCTCAGAAATAATTGCGATAAACGATAAGATTGTTTGAAATTTAGCAATAATTGTCAAATTTTAGAAATGTTGATTTGTTTGGAGTGTAGTACCTTTTTTGACAACCTGATGGCAGTATAAGACTGTTTGACTGAAGTATGGATAGTTGAGCAGCGTATCTCTTTAAGAAAAATGGGAGGGAGGGCCCTTGAAGTGACAGAGGCTGACATGGTGACTTGATGAAAGCTCAGTGATTTGAGCGCTTTAGCATAGCATTTTTCTGCACAAAGCTTTTACAATAAATAAATAAATAAATCAGTAAACAAGTTTTCAGCTTCTTTTTGCAGAGAAAAACAACTTTTTACACAAAGGCATGGGTTTAAACCATGAATTTTGGAGCTCCAACAAGACGGAGATTTATTCCCAAGGTCGGCCTATTAGCTTAGCTTCTCAGCTTAGCTGCTTTTAACGATACAAAAATGCAATTTTGGACGGTTAAAATGGATTTTAAAGAGAAAGAGAGGGGGCAATGAAGAGCACCGGAGTTGAGCCTTTTGTCTTCCATTGTCTTCAGTAGAAAGAGAGAGACAAAACGATAAAACCGGTAAATGAAAATGAGGTAGATAATTTTCATTCATCATGTGATTAATTAATTATCATGACAGGCCTACTGAGAACTTTATATCATTTAGACTTTTTTATAATATATAGTACCCTGATGCATGCTCAATAATCCAGGTAGAATAATCTAAAAAAGCTAAGTCTGGTCCTCTGGACATTCAAAAAACAAAACAAAACAAAGCAAAAAAATTGTAGAAACG
>JARVLU010001462.1:24258770-24270944 GCA_031762415.1 Simpsonichthys santanae
ACTGCGGTTAGCCGGTAGAAGACAGATCTCTATCGTAGGCTAAATCTCTATCGTTTCTACCGTGTATCGTATATATCGCGCATCCCTATCTACTACCATACCAATACTAGCTCGTTATCTTAAATATTGCCTGAGTTCCCGCCAGTTTTGTAGATAAGTTGAAGTGGCATCTTAACCTGGCTTGATAACAAATCTTACTGAGTTTAGATGAGCATCCGATGACTAATTTCTGAGTTCTTGTTAAAATCTGTCCAATGGTTCACAATGCATTTAGCTAATGAACAGAACTGACTCCAACAGTTAATGATAATGTTTAAAAAACACATCATATAATCAATTAGCACTCAGAGTATATGTTGGGGGGTGACTCTCAGCTACTACCACATTAAATTTTAGATCAATGTCTGTAAAACTGACTGAGATATAGGCATTTTGTGTTTTCTAAAGTCAGTTAGCCATCCTCACTTGGGTTCACTCCAAAAGGTAAAACATTGTAGATGTATCCTCAATGATTACTGGTACTTTTTAAAATATATTTTGCTAACTCTATGCACACACACACACAGGCACAGGAACAGGCGCACACACACACACATGCATGAGCAAAAACATGATCACACTTTCACATTGAGGGTGATAAATATACAGCACTACATCTGAAAAGTGACACTTCACAAAACTAAAGCTGTGCCTGTGTGTCAAAGTCAGCTTCAGCTCATTATCCTTGCAGCGTATTTTCAGCATACACTGCTATTAAATGCCTTGGTTAACCATGAGAGGAACAAACAAGCCACTGTGATGCCAGTTCCTTCAAAAACACAAACATCCTATTCTTAAACTACACATATACAAATACACACACATATACACACACACCAGTGTATTCTCTTGTAAACACATGCACACAAGAACAACCGTCTAATTAAAAGGAATTGCAGAGGGAAGGTGAGGAGGACCATGCCCCAGTGTCTTCTCTAACGAGGTGGGATTGGGCATCAACAGGAGCAGGTTGGGAAGAAACAGACCTACTTTGGAGGGAGAGGGGGATTCGGGTGAAGCAGTAAGAGAGGAGGGAGAAGTATAAAGAGATAGAGGAGAGATTATCTTTGAAAGATGAAAGAATACTGAAGATATCCCTAAGGTGAACCTATGTTAAGAGCAGCATTCATCCGCAGCAATACGTTTTGACAAATAAGGAAACTGCAATCAACTAAAATGGAACTGACCAGTTAGTGGTGGTCTTAAAGAAAGTTCAAAGATGATCTCTAAAGTGCACATGTTCTTACCTGTGTGAGCACGTGCGTGTCTTATTAAGCAGGAGATCAAATGTGGAGTTTAGATGACGGCTTGCCTGTGACACCAGTGCACAGGATTGGGGAGCGGAGATTTTTATTTGGTAAAATTGTTGTCTGGTTTTATGAGCCCACACTCCATTCTCTGTCCCCGCTCTGTGTTTGCACGGATATGGATCCTAAGGGAGTCACAATTAGATGAGCCAAACGACTGCCACTCTGCCATAACAAAACCTTCTGCTTCTTAAAGCGGCAAAAGCTGTGCTCTACCAAGCGGGGGCAGGTACAACTGTGCCTCATTGCCCTACTCCACTCGCACTCGCGGGCAAACATGGACACACACATGCACACACAGCTGTAGTCTCCCTGCTTCAGAGGACGTGAAGATGACTTGCATACATGTCCTGGAGATTCACCCCAGATCTCATGACTTGCTGCCTATTCATAATAACTAGCCGTGCAGAAGTTCTGAACATCCATGGAGCTTACAAACATGTAATTTGGCTCTATTTTGATATACAACACTACTCAGGATATAATAAGCAGAGTTGACTATTCTGTGGGGATGTGGGTGTGTATGTTTAGCAGAGGAGGAGGTAAGGGATTGTGAGTTTGGATGGCAACAAATAAGGTTAAATCGTGTCATCTGGACCAGTTTCTTTAAGTGAGAAATGTTTCATCCACCATCCAGAGGACTTCCTCAGTCCATGGCCTGCCAACCAGATCTGTCCCATAGGTAGCCTTCATTGTTGTGTTCCAAGCCAAACTCCTGTTGGGATTTGGGTGGCCTTTTGATTAGCATTAGGATTTGTTGGAATGCACCTGTGGTAGTCTTTTAGTTTACCTCTGAATGATGTGGCCTTGGAGATCTGGTGCAGCAGATGCTTGTGATGGCTGCTCCAATGCAGAATTGTCTTTCTCATCAACAGAGTTTCTGAACTGTGACCATAAACAAATTGCCTTGCTTGATGAATATTGTTCCCTGCACACTTAGAACTGTGGAGTGACAGGTCTTATCAGTTCAGACCTGGCAGGAGCATACATCCTGGGTGTGCTGATTGCACTTGGACTGTGGATTCAGGTGTGAACACTTGGGATCAATTGAGGATGTTGAATTGAGATGGATGTTTAAATTGAGAGTTTTTTTTTTAAATCATCTTTAGAGGTGAACTGGGACATTTTTATCCCATTTAGTAGACTAAGTGAAAACCATCCTTAGCCAAACTGAAGAACCCTCCGCTGAACCGATGTTACTTTATTCAAGTATTCAATATTTGAACTGATTGATTCCTTGTCAAATCAAATGAGCATCAAGTTATCCAGTTACCAGGACGCTGTATGATGAGGTTCTCTGTAATGTAGTGTTGGTTCATATTGATTTTTTTTTTTCTGTGATCATCAAACCATGAGATATACATTCTCAGACCCAGAACAAGCTGAGCTTCCCGGTGCTGTGATGCATGTTCACCAAATTAAAGACTACAGGTTAAAATCATCAGTATCTTTGCTCTGACACTTGACTCTGAAGTCACTAATCAGTTCATGCTTTTTTTGCTTCTCTCATATTGTGTCTGTCAGATTACACAAGTGACTCTGACCTGTGTTCACATCAAAACATTAATGCAGTTCAGACGTTGGAGTGTGTTTACGGTTTTGGAGAAACATCAGCAGACCTGTTGATTTCCTGTTTGATGATCAGCTGACAGGTGTGAACAACTGTCTTAGACTTGTGACTGAATCAACCAGGACATGAGTTAGTCCAAAGTCTGAAAAGAGTGCATTGCTACAAAATTCAGATGTCTGGAGTGGCTGGTGGTGATACAACTGCTTGGTTCAGTCCAAGCTCAATGGTGACTTTTTTAATGACCAATGACACATCAGTTTATTTTTACCTTTTCACCTTTTCAGCTAAAGCCAATAAAAGATCATTCTTGTTACCATAATTGTAAATCAAGGCAGGATCTTTATGTATATGTGTTCCATCTGGAAAAACTGACAAGTATAGATGCTTAACCAATTTCTTTGATCAATGATCAGAACTAATCTGATCTAATACAAGTGATGAGATAACAGTGGAGACACTTGTTCCCCCATGACCTATGTAAAATTGAGATAAATGACTCCATGGGACCTTTAGCTTTATAATTCCTTTAGCCTTCAAAGGACGTGTTCGCCGAGGATTGATTGTCACAAAAGGTCATATGGATGAGGATGTTCCATTTTCACAAGGCTGGTCAAAATCTCAGACAACTAAAGTCAAAAACAGTAAAAAAAAAAAAAATGTTATCCAGGCAGCAGGACATAAAGGAGATTAATGGTATTGACAAGCCACAGTGCAAGAAATGTTTGTGCAAAAACATGTTTTATGTGTGTGGGCTGTGCACTAGTGCAAGACGAATGGCGGATCATTTCTGGTTAATTCAGAGACTCAGTATCCAGGAACTCAAACATCCATACACAAAGACCCAAAGTGACACAAAAGAACACCAAGTATATCCCAGAGCTTTGTGGGTTTAACCTATGTATGTGCAAATCCTTCTGTTCACTGCAAGGTTTTTGCATTCGTGTGCAAGGGAATATATCATCAAGTGTGTGCTTCTGTGTGTGTCGTTCCTTTTTTTGACAATAAATTAGTTGAGTTGGTGGTAAACAAACAACGTAGGAGAGAGGAAGACACGTGAGAGGCACAGAGGAAAATCTAACCCGACAGTCTGCACCAGTCTTAGTGGAAAATTTGACTGTTCTCTTTTTAGGTGTTGTGGGAGTTTGATATTTCAAGCTCCCGCTCTCCGACAATATGGTAGACAAAACACTGTTTACAAAAATGGCCTAATGTTATAACAGGAAAGAAAAGGGAGGGCAGTAGAGCAGCTGAGCTTTCCAGCCCCCATAGCCCCTGTCTTAAAGTGCATGTCCCTTGTGGCAGGATGTCAGCATTGTTCAAATGCAAAAACAGCCCTCCTGCCTTCTGATATAAACACATGAATCTAAAGTCTGCTAGAAGAGGAAATTGAAGAGGTAACACACGGGGGAAGTGGGGCACTGTGAATGAATCTTAATGTACTCCAAATCAGAGCAAAGCCTTGAAGGGTTGTATGGCACTGCTGTTTATTTCTCTACTAAAGTCAAATCTCCACAGGCAAAGCTGTGTGATGCCTGGTGGTGTAGGGAATCAATTCTGGTGAGACTTTGTGGTGGCAGAAAGGGAAATCACAGCGGTGTTTCAAAGTCGTTTGAGCGAAGGGCTGGTGAGGTATGCATCAGAATTTGCCACTTTGCAACGCCTCAGGTAGAAGCGAAGTGGATAAGTCCTTCTTTGACAGGTATGAGGGTTAGGGGTAGTGCTGAACGTGACTGTGAAAGATGAACTGTAGACAAAATATACTGTACAGCAAAAAGGTCTAAAGTAGGGATGAGCTAAAGATGAAATAGGTAGTTGAAACTTAAAAAGAAAAACGGAATTTTAAGTATTTCTATTAAAAAGCAAATTGGGTGTTTGATGGCTTTCTGGTGAGTTTGAGGACACACTGACAAGTGAAGCGTAGGTTAGAAAGGCCTGCATTAGTAATTGAGAGCATTCAGCGGGATGCCGTGCAGTTAATCCAAGGGTGCAAAAGTCCAGGGTTAATAAAGGGCGCTTCAGAGCCTGTAGGATGGGAGCCAGCATTCCTGCCAGACCACACCGCTGGACAAATCAGGCCTGACAGTCAGAGTTCCATCGTTTTAATGGTACACAAAAAAGAGGATAGGAGGAGAGATTAGAGAACATACAGGTTAGGGTCTAAGGACCTGGATCGATATGAGCTGGCCAGAGTTGTTGCTTGGAGAAGCCTGACACAATGAATGAAATGAAGAGTGACAACCAAGTGTCCAGCCTCTCCACACATCACAGTCCGCCTCGAGAAAAGGAGAGCTGCTGTGCAGCTTGCCTCTAAACCATCTGAAACAGGCAGCGCCTCAAGCCTAATAAGCTCAGACCATACCAGCATTCTGTGAACCAAAGGACTGATGGGATTTTTATTTTCTTTTTTTACTTGTATGTTTTTAAGAAATGTCCTTATGTGAATGAAAATGTGACTGTCACAAATTCTCGGGTAAGTATATGTCGAAGGTCATAAAACGAGAGAATGGATTAAGGCTGTAAACTGTTGCGTAATGTTTGATTTGTATATCTGAGGATTTTACAGTTAATGCTAATAGAAACACTGTACAAATTATAAATCTCCTAATTAGTTTCCACTTTCTCAAGTTGTAAGCAGTAAAAGTTTATTTTTGTTGTTGTTAACATAATAAGCTTTTGTTGTGCTGTGGTTTTGCATTAATATGGAGTTTATCAAGTTCAAGGTTCTTTATTGTCATTCGCATCACATGTGGTACATGAGGTGGAGTGAAATTGTGTACATAAGATCCCAGTTACATCCAACAATAGCAAATATATAAAGTGTAAAAGAAACAGTAAGTAAGGATCTGATATAAACTAAGAAATACGCTAAACACTAATAGTACAAAAACAATATGCTGAACAACAGCAGCACGAACATGAGTCTGTGTAACCAGATGAGTATGAATGAATACATCAGCATGAAATAATTCAGCAGCATAAGATCAGCAGGATAATCATCAGTACATATCAACAATCAAAGTGGCATTAGTGATTTTTTTGTTGTTGTGTTTTTCTCACAGTGATAATCTTGATTAGAGTCGAACAGTTCCAGGGTAGAAGCTGTTCCTCAGTCTAGTGGTTCTACACTTAATGTTACTCAACCTCCTTCCTGAGGGGAGCAGGGCAAAAAGTGTGAGTGCTGGGTGAGTGTGGTCCTTCATGATGCAGGTGGTCAACTTCCTGCATCTGGAGGTGTAGATGTCTGTGATGGTGGGGAGGCTGACTCCAACAGACTTCTGTGCAGCCTTCACCACTCTCTGCAGAGCTTTTCTTTGTGGTTCTGGGTAAACTGGTCAAGATTTAGTTAAAAACACCCAAGATATCTGTTGTGTTTTACATAAAAAAGGGTTTCATCCAATTTTTATCAAGCCTCTAGAACTCACATAAATGAGTGTATCAAGTAACTGTATGAATAAAATCACTCAGAGTGGAAACACAAAGCTTTTCAGTTTATTTTATCTGTCAAACGTCCATCTCATCACATCTGTTACCAGTGGCAACATGCTGCTGCTGTTGACAGAACTAATGGTAGCCTAAATACTCAGGAGGTCAAAAATACTGGAAAGTAAACTTTAGCAACTGCTGGGGCGTTTTAATGACAACTTGGCAACTATAGCACAAGGAGCATTCTTCTTTTGACAACAATACATTTGATGGAAAAGAGATCGAAAATGATAACAATTCTACAATGAATTTCTGACGCTGATACAATCCCTTTCATTCTTGCACATTATAAACTATGTTTTTAGTATGTGTGAATTTATTATGCATGCATTTAGCAATTATCAATCAAAAGGAGCTCAAAGGCTTTTCTGCAATCTGTGTGCAAGGTTTGCTAATTAACAAGCAGGTGTTTTGCCGAAATCAGTGCCCCTTGAAAACAACAAGCGTTCTTTTGGAGGCCAATAATTAGAGAACATTTATTGTAAAATGTCTGAAAACATTTAGTCATGTGTTCATTGTTATGGAGTCATTTCCAGTGAGTATTAGGTGCCACCATGCTAATAATAACATTTTTTGATGAAGTCTCAGATTTTGTTTATTCTAGGTATTGAATTAGAGAGATATGTTTATCGCTTGTTTACTTATCGATAAGATTTAGACTGAGTCATGTTTTATCATGTTCATCCTACAACAAAGGCATCAGCCTTTAGTTGATGGGAGTCAAGGCCTTGAATAAATGTAAATGGAAGCTTCAAACAAAGAGTGTGAGAAGGTTACAGGATCCCTTCCCAGCCTGTGGTCTACTGGAGGTGGAGGTTGCATGTTTTCCCTGTGTATGGGTGAGTTGCACTCCAGTTTCTTCCCACAGACCAAAAAACAGGCATGTTAGGTTAACGGGTAACTTTAAATTGTCCCTCAGTGAAAGTGAGAGTGTAGCCCTGTGATGGACAGGCGACCTGTCAAGGGTGTACCCTACTTCTTGCACAGCGACTGCTGGAGAAAGGCACCAGTTACGCACAACTCAGAAAGGAGAGGTGGGTAAATGAAATGGATGGATGTTTAAAAAAAAAAAAAAAACTTGCAGCATTAAACATCCCCACCTCTTATCTTGTCTGCTGTGCGCATCAAATAAATCTGCAATGGCATGCAGCTGAAAGAGTGAAAAGATCTCGTTCTACCTTCTGTCCAGCACACCAACAGAGTAAATGCCTTCCTGCCCCTGCATTCCTCTTCCCAAAATGTAATTACAAGAATGTCGAGGGTGGCTAATTTGGCCTGGACAGAACACAGCAGCAACACCAACACTTACTGGGATCAAAAGACTGGGCTATCCCTGCAAAACACCTTTGCACCTTACCACTTCATAGACAGCAACTCCATCGATCTGCAGAAGACTAACCCCCATGCATTAAAACAACACTGAGCTTTACAGTGCGCATTAGCTGCAGGTGGACAAAGCTGGTTCCCCTGATAAAGAGTAAAAGGGGGATTTTAGAATCGGCCTGTATCAAACATTGAGTAGCATATGTAAAATGTGCACAAAAAAGATGTGTAGACACACTACCTCCCACTACAGCACAGACTTAATACAACAGTAAGCTGACTTAGTCCAATATAATGGAAACCAAATCCCAGGAACATTTTTTTTTCCTTGTCCCTTGCGAGACACGGCTGCCTCCTGGGTTGACAGTGTTCCTTTAATCAAAGCCTGCATCTATGTGTGTTGAAACAGAGGTAACAAACCCAAGTAGCCTTATTACTAAATCTAAAATTTCCCAGGACAGTAATGAATAGATTTACTGATGCAGTCCATTTGCAGGAAGTATAGGCCACTAAGAACCAGACAGAGAATGGAAAAGATCATGGCAGATTGAAGATCAAGGGTGTGCTGGGCTGTAGCATTTTGATGAGACAAAGGGATGAACTGGAAGTAATTGTTACTTTTAAGAGACATTTTCAGAGAAATATGAGACCACCTGCCAATGACGCCTCCAGCCTTGAGCGCACGCCGCAGGACTCTGATTGACAGAGAGGGTAAATAGTTGCTAGCAGGGGCCCTGATTGTATCGCCAGCCTCTGGCAGAACAGCGGTGAAGGTGGACGGGTGATTGGCTTTTGTTACAACCCTTCAGCCACAAATTAAGTTGGCATCTCAATCGAGCCAACAGAGATGCACGTTTGCTCAAAGCTGCTTCCTGCACCAACAACCCACCCTGCACACAATAAACAACAAATCACCAAACGCACATCTGTCGCTGCTACATCACCATAAGCAGTTCTGGAAAAGCAAAATCTTAATGGAGAAAGATACATTAAGGAAATTCCAAGGGAATGGGGGAAGGGGGCGCTTGGGGACCAAGAGTTGGAAAAGACAGAGAACAGAGAGAGAACATGTTTACCGAAAACTCTGCAGGGACTATGTTGGAATTTTAAGACTCGATTTTTGTGGAATGTTTGTTGTGCTCAGGTCACGCAACCTAACAGAGGGGATATGCCAACGAAGGAGGAATACTTGCCTCAGCTGCTCTATCCCCAGTGAAAACAAGATGAAGGTGCAACAAGTGGGGTAAAACTTTTAGCATCAAGTAAACTTAATCTCATTTAAAGCAGAAACGAGAAGCAGCAGTGGAACTCAGTTTAACAAAGTAAAATGAAGAAACACTAGTGAGGCCAAAATAACTGTCTTCAACTGGCCATGTTACATAAGAGGACTGCAAATCACAACAGTGGCATTTATTGTGGTAAATTTAACAGCCATAATATGCACCCTAAAGTTAAAAGATTTTTAAAATATATGAAAAACAAATGGGCAAAAAGGAGGAATAAGTTAGAAGTACAGCTTTGCCAAGACCAACATCTCTTACATGACTCACAGCACATCTGAAGCTAAACAAAAAAATGGGATTCAGGCTGAAATATTGTGAACTGAAACTAATCAGAGTGCCCACATCTGTATGCGCACATCGGCCTGTCCATCGAAAAGTAAATAATATAGAAAACAAGACCATATTTACTACTTTAAATCACCCATAAATCAAAAACAAACTCTAAATGAAGAACGTCTGAATGTTGAAGCTTTACATAGAGTGAATAATACAAATAACAATATTAATTTGGTGTTTCCCAGCCTTTCAGATAAAACTTCAAATTAGCATTACCGTTTCAGCAACATAATCTTTAAAAGCAATGCAAAATGGCAGAAAAAGTAAATAAAAAAGTACATCCAATGATTTTATTTAACAGCTTATAGAACCACTTTTAGAAGCAGTACCAGAACCAAAGCTGAAACAGATGCTACTTTGGAACAATTACACTCTGTGGGATCATACTGGTTTTTCACTGTTTTCTTGGAGAGTTTTGATCTTTGGTTTCATTTTTACAACATCTCTAAGTTTGTTGAAGTTTGCAGACATTTTTTCCCCCCACAACTCCTTTAAGATCAAAGCATTTCAATCAGGTTGAGTTCGGAGCATGGGATGGGACTATAATTCCCCTTTTATTGCAATTAAATTAAATTTGCTGCTGGGCTTGAAATCAGTGTCAAACAGATAGACCTCATTTTAAGTTTTAACTGTTTTCAGTTGATGTAAAAGTACTTCTGTGTTTTCTGTTTAGTTGGGGACATTTGCCATTGAACTAGTTCCAGTGATATCAACAAACAACTATGTTCTAAACCAGCACAAAGTTGCTGCTACTGCAGCATCACTTTTCTTGACCGGAGTAAAGAAAGTGGTATCTCAAAGGGCTGCAAGTAATTCAATTCAATTCAGTTTATTTATAAAGCAGTTAGTTACAACAGATGTCATCTCAGGGCACTGGACAGTAATACAGTATTCACATACATATTTAGTTATCTGAGGAGCAGACTGCTTTGAGTTTAACTTCATCACAGACTAATCCAGAGCAAGCATAAAGGGAACAGTGGAAAGGAACAACTCTATCATGAGGAAGAAACCTCCAGCAGAGCAAGGCTCAGGACAAGAGGCCATCTGCTTCAACTGGCTAGGTCTGAGAGGACAGGAAGGAGGAACAGATACACAATGGCAGATCGAGTTGATAGAAATAATTTCAAATGCAAATTATTCATTTGTAACTATTAATTTCAAGAAATTAATTCAATTTGTCCTCCAGTAGTCTAAGTCTATGGTAGCACAACAAGCCAACCCTAATTATAGGATTTATCCAGTGATTAATTTGAGGGGGATCGTGCTGGAACAAAATCAGGAAACTCCCTTATTTTGACAGGGTTCTTCTGGTAACTGTTTGCTTAACTCTCAGGCTTACTAATAATAAAGTTATGAACAAATATTTCTGCCTTGAACGAATAAAACTTATAATGCCTATGTAAACTGAAAATAATTACATAAACACTAATTTTAAACACAACAGCATACAATCTGCCTCTTCAAGGGAGGCATTTCCACATCTACCCTTAAAGAAATCTCCGCCCCTAAAAGAGTGAAGTGCTGGACAGGAGCTCACAGCCGCAGGCAGGTGCATGGATGTTTCACATGTGGAGTTCCCATTCCTGACTTACTTGACGGTTCCGTCATGTAAAGGGCAGGGGGCTTGACAGAAGCAGAGTGTTAACAAATGTAGGAAAACGTAGTTGTTTAACAACCCGTTAAAATACACAAAATGCAGGAAATTGCATCTACTTTATTTTATTTATTTTTTTTTTTTTAGGGGGAGAACCACCAGTCCCCCACAACCCTTCAACCCCATGCCGGCCTGCCTGCTATCTGCATTCCAGCATCAATCCATTTACAAATTAAGTCCTGGACTTATCAAAAAGGAAAGTCTTAAGCCCAGTCTTAAAACTGGACAATGTGTCAGCCTTACAGACATAAATTGGAAGTTGGTTCCACAAGAGAGGAGCCTGATAACTGAAAGATCTTCCTTCCATTCTACTTTTGTAAATTCTAGGAACTGCAAGTAAGCCAACAGTCTGAGAGCTAAGTGCTCTGTTAGGAAAATATGGAACAATGAGATCTCTAATATAAGATGGAGCTAGGTTGTTGGGAGCTGTGTAGGCTAGAAGTAAGATTTTGAATTGTATTCTGAATTTGGCAGGGAGCCAATAGAGAGAAGCTATAATTGATGAATAGTATTAATAGGAGTGCACCCTGAACATCTCACATCTTTTGTGGGTTTATCAACTTCCTCAAGGAAGTTGCAGAGCATAGCATCCATGTTGCTTGAGTTTTGAACATGTTCCAAATACTTGTGCAGCAACATTTCATTCAAAATAGTTGCAATATCACTGAGGGCATCTCCAGCTTGTCTCAAACATATCTACGGTATATTCTGATGTAGGCATCTCCAACTTGTCAACTCAGCAACAACTCAAGAGTGTTAGAACTGTATCTTGACTCCTGCACTACACCTCTCTTCTGACAGAAAACATCTGAGGAAAATGCCCAGGTATAGAACCCTATACTGACAATGAAAATTTTAATGTAAAACTGGTTCAAAACTGCATATCATCCTTTCAAAAGGCTGCTAAGGTGGGTACAAAACCACTGAGGCAGGTATGATGTGTGCAGAGGTGGACAACAAAATACTGTAATGCGCACGGCCAAGAATGCAGTTTTGTGAGTCTCGATTTTCAAAAGATGGCTACCCACTGTCCCATGGCTTGTTGGTCACTTCGTTGCAAATACTGTACTCTGCAGTAAATCAATGCACGTATTGCAATTTTGAGGGATTTTCCTATTTTCTTTCTTTTTTTTTTTTTTTTTTTTTTAATACTAGTGTTTCAACAGCCACTGCTCA
>JARVLU010001462.1:24279189-24290020 GCA_031762415.1 Simpsonichthys santanae
CATCTTAGATCTTAGTAATGTTTTTATTTTGCATTTTATTGTTGGATGTAACTGGGACCCTGTGTACATAATTTCGTGTCATCACATGTACCACATGTGGTGCAAATGACAATAAAGATTCTCTGACTCTGAAAATATGAAATATAAAATGAATAAAAGGCTGACATTTCTAAATTAGAGAAAAAGAAATAAGGTGGAGTGCAGGCAGAGGTGTGGGGAGAGGAGGGAAAATGGGAGAAAAAGAAAGAAGTGGATGTGGAATGGTGGAGAGAAGGAGAAATAGAGTATGGGGTGCTGAGGAAGGAGAGAAGGAAGAGGAAGCAGAGAGCAGTAGTCGATATAACGGCAGTCGTTCATCTCTCTGACAGCCCTCCAAACGCTCCGCTGGGGGAGACACGATGCTGCGTCACTTCCAATGCAGCAAATGCACAGTGTAAGCACATATGTTTACATACATGGACATACAGTAACAGGGGGGGGGGGGGGGTGTTTGTTTATAAGGTTTTGATACTGGTGTGTAAAAGCACAAAGAGGCAACATTATACTTTAAGCGCCAATCTCAGCAGCAGTTAGAATAACAAACTGCACCGGAGAGCATGTTTTACAACCATGAATTATTGTGTAAAAATGTGCTATGTATCTGTTTGCACAGGCAAATGATCCAAGACAAACATGCACATGAATGGGACATGACACATTCACGTGACTCCGGAATATGGGAACACAGATGTGTGCACCCATCATTAAATACACACACATGTATGTGAGAAACACACAAAATACACAAACCTCCTTCCCTAGTTCTGGTCATGGCCCATTGGCTGACGCCTGGCGTCCATCTTTCATGATTCATGGCTAAGCGGGCTGCTGTGGAGCAGTTCTAAACCAGTGGGCCGAGGAGAGCCTGTGTGTCATTAAAGCACAGCAGGCTGGACATGCTGTTGGAGCTGCAGCACTATGGCCAGTTCTGTCCCTCAGTCTGGCACAACAGGAGGTGAGGACACAGGTACTAATGTGGCAATCCTGCTGTTGGTGATTTTGCAAGAGAAGTAAAAACAAACACCTGACTGACCTCCCAAACCATGTCTCTTTAAAAAGAGTGATGTGGTGACAATGAGGCATGTCTCTTTATTTAGTTGGATGCCTATATCTTTTATAAGCCCCACCCAATATTTAAGCAAAATTAACATCTCTAATCAGCAAAACACTTTTTTAATTTACCAAATTGGGGGAGATAAAAAAGACACACACCATCACCACCTCTTCCCCACCCTCTATGATCATGACCCCCAAGATACGCATCATAGGCACACACCCATATGTCCACTAATGACTTGTTAATGATCTGCTCCTCTGCTCCAGTGCTGACCAATGCCGGCAAACCCTAACTCTGACAAGAGGAACACCCACACAGCTCCTCTACATCACCTTTTATTTGGAGGCTCGTTCTTTAGCTTTCAGACTCATCGGCTCAAGTCCAACACGATCCAAACAGCCTCAAAACAAGTACCAATAAGAAAGTAGTCAGAGTCTATTTTAGAGTCTAGACAAAATACTTCCAAAGACCATAATGGACACAAAGTTGCAAGGAGCTCAGTGTCCTTTGCCTGGATGTGGATTACCAGGGCCCCATTATAGAGCCAGGAGTAGAGGAGGGGCTTGCATGGTGACCGAGTTGCTACCCATGGAGCTCGGTCAGGCTCAGCCCAACTGAGCAGCATGGTTTTGCCTTACTGTAGGCCCACCACCTGCAAGAGTGCCATACGAGTTGGGTGCAAAGTGTCATGGATAGTAGCCAAAGGGGGGGGCCTTGGCCCTCTGACCCTGGCTTACCAAAACTAGCTCTTACATGGAATGTCACCTTTTTGTCTGGTAAGGTGTCTGAGCTTGTGCATGATGTTGAAAGGTACATACTAGACATAGGTGGGCTCGTCTAAATGCTTAACATGGGCTATGGAGCTAATCTCTATGAGCGGAACTGGACATTATTTAATTTTGTATTTGTCCATAGTGAGAGGTGCCAAGCTGGTGTGGGTCTACTTTTAGCTTCCCAGCTTGTTGCCTGTGTGCTGGGAGTTTTCCCCAATAAATGAGAGGGTAGCTTCCCTAGGTCTTCAGGTGGGGCTGGTGATTGCTTATACCTATGTGTCTAATGGCAGTTCTGAGTATCCAAACTTATTGGAGTCCTTGGCGGAGATGCTGGAAGGTGCTCCAGCTGGGGACTCCTTTATTCTGCTGAGGGACCTCAATGCCCATGTGGGTAACACCAGTGTGAGCTGGAAGGACATGATTGGGAAGAATGGACTTTCTGATCCGAACCTGAGCAGTGTTCTGTTGTTGGACTTCTGTATTAGTTTTGGTTTGTCCATCACAAACACCATGTTCAAACATAAGGGTGTCCATAAGTGCACATGGCACTAAGACACTGTAGGCCACGGATTGATAGCTTTGTAGTTGTGTCATCTGATATGTGGCTATGTGTTTTGTACATTCAAGTGAAAAGAGCTGAGCCATCAACTGATCACTCCCTGGTGGTGAGTTGGATCAGCTAGTGGGGCAGGATGCCAGACAGACCCAGTAGACCCAAACATGTAGTGATGGGTTGCTGTGAACACCTAGAAGAAGAACCCATCATCAAAAGATATATTTAATTCACACTTCCAAAAGAGCATTAACTATATCCTAGCTGAGGTCAGGGACATTGAGTCAGAGTGGGCCATGTTCCACACCACCATTGTCTAAGTGTCTGCCTTATGATATGGCTGCAAGATTGCCGGTGCCTCTCGCAGTGGCCATCCTTGAACTTGGTGGTGGACATTCCAGGTTATGGAGGCTGTAGAGCTGAAGACAGAGACGTCTTGGGCCTGACTGACTGGTAGGACTCCAGAGGCAGCTGAGAAGCATCAACAGGCCAAACAGGCTTCAGCCAGTGCTGAGGCAAAAACATGAATGTGGGAGGAATTTGTTGAAGACAAGAAAGTTCATGCTCAATAATCCAGGAATCACATCTGATAATTCTCAATCAGGTCATCTGGACAGGTCTAAACTGTCCAGATGACCTGATTGAGAATGATCAAATTTGGTGAAGACTTAGACTCTCAATCAGCTTAGATGAGATTCTGGCAAAACATGAGACAGCAGAGGCAGGGAAAGCAGCACTTTATCAACACTACTGTATGTTTAGTGAGGGTGGCATGCTGTTGACCTTAAACAGTAACGTTGTCAGGAGGTGGAAACAATATTTCTCTGACCTTCTCAATCCCACTAGCAAGCCTTCCATGGAGGAAGTTGAGTTGGGGGACTTCAGGGGTTGTTCTGTCCATATTTGGGGCTGAGGATGCCGATGTAGATGAAAAGCTCCAGGGCGGCAGGGGTCTGTGGGTGGGTGAGATTTACCCTTTCTTCAAGGCTCTAGATGTTGCAGGGCTGTCTTGGTTAACACACCTTTGCAGCATCACGCTGACATTGAGGATAGTGTCACAAGCTATGTATGTTTCCATGTACAAAATTCTTTGACCGGAATGAAATGTTTTCAGATTAAATAATTCAAAGGTATCGTTTACATGGGCACAATCTATTCATGACAAGCACTTACAGGCAGTGGGCATTCTTCTGAACAGAAGTATTGACATGAGCAGAGTGGTAAATTCTCCTTAAAAACACAGAAGAAGTTCTACTTCCAGTTGACTTCGGGGATGAACGTAAACAAACCTGAGCACCCAAAATGGACTTGCGACAGGTTTTAATGACAGTAGAGACATTACAGCACTCCCTGACTGAGCTACAGGAAATACCAAGAATTTTGAGCTCTTTCAAAGTTTCTATTAGAAATGTTGTGTCGTTCACTGACCAGTTTTGCTTCCCCGACATGCTAATATTATTAGCATTAGCCAGGCAGAAATGACATAGGTTGCACATGCACAGTCAGGTCAGTTTTTCATGATCAGAAAAAAATGAACAGATTAAGCATGGACACCGTTCAGGTTATGAATCGGCGTAAACAACCCATTTCGTTCTGAACACAAATTCTTTCAGATCGCGCTGAATAAACAAAAAATAACCCCAACGGGGCATTTACATGACACATTTTTATTCCGAACGGCTGTTAAATCCCATTACTTAGGCCCATGTAAAAATAGCTACTGAGTTGGCAAACTGGAGTGGTGGATCCCTCCTCAATAAGGGAGACGGAATGGTGTGTTACAATTATAGGGACATCCCTTTCCTTAGCCTTCTCCAATAAGATATGTTCAATGGTAATAGAGAAGCTAGTGACTGACAGTAAAACCTTAGATACAGGAGGAACAATGTGAGATCTGTCATGGCCATGGAACACTTTCTCAGCTCTTTACACTCACTAGGGTCCTCTAGGCATCGTAAATAAGAGTTTGTCCACAAAGTCTACATGTGTTTTATAGACTTGGGAAAATCATTCAAACGTGTTCCTCAAGGCACACTGGGGGTGCGCCAAGATTATGGGATTATTGGCTATTGGCTCCTCTTGATGTGGGAGTTGGACTCTGCCAGGATTGCCCGTTGTTATCAATTATGTTCATAACGTTCATTGACAGCATTTTGCGACGCAGCCAGGGGGCAGAGGAAGTGCGGTTCAGTGGTCTCAAGATCTCATCTTTGCTATTTTGCTTTATTGGCATCATC
Organism: Simpsonichthys santanae; assembly: GCA_031762415.1. NCBI lineage: Eukaryota > Metazoa > Chordata > Actinopteri > Cyprinodontiformes > Rivulidae > Simpsonichthys > Simpsonichthys santanae. The sequence continues at coordinate 24,283,849 of JARVLU010001462.1, forward strand.
ATACCGTAATATTCAGCTCTCACTGGAATGATTCACCAAGTGTGAAGTGGCTGGGATGAGGATCTGCATTTACAAATATGAGGCCATGGTCCTCATTGCCCACTACAGGTTGGGAGTGATGTTCTGCCATAAGTGGAGGAGTTCAAGTATCTTTGGGTTTTGTACATGAGTGAGAGAAGAATGGAGCAGAAGATTGACAGACAGATCAGTGCAGCATCTGAATTACTGAAGACTCTGTGCTGATCCATTTTGGTGAAGAGGGAGCTGAGTTGAGTTGCAAGTCAAAGCTCTTTGTTTACGGGTGGGTCTATATTCCTCCTCTCACCTATGGCCACAAACTCAGGGTAGTGACCGAAAGAACAAGACTGAGGACACAGACAGTAAAAATTAGTTTTCTCCCAAGGGTAGCTGGACTTTCCTTAGAGATTGGGAAAGAATTGAATTTATGCGGGAAAGACTTGGAGTACATTCACTGCTCTTCCACATCGAGAGGAGCCAGTTGAGGTGGTTTGGGCATCTGATAAGGATGCCCCCTGGGCACCTCCTTAGGGAGGTACTATGGGCATGTCCCACTGTGAAGACGCCCCAAGGAATACCCTTGGATGGATGGATGGATGGATGGATGGATGGATGGATGGATGGCATTTGGTAAAAGGGATGAAAATTTAAAATGAACAGGAAGATAAGTTACTGGCACTAAGAAGGCAAAGTAAAACTGCAAAGCCAATTGAAAAATAGCTTTTGAATCATGTTTAACTTAGCCTTGATTGTGATTTCCATTGGGGTTTGGGGAGTCAGTATCGGAGAATCTTTTTGACATCACACAAGAGGTAATTATAGAGTGCACCCCTGCCAACCTGCCTCAGTTTTTCCAAAATACTCACACCTCAAATTAGGGGTTACTTCTTACTACTTAAACCTACTATTTGAGAAGAAAATGTTACAGACAGAATGAGAAGGAAATAAAGAAAAGAAAATGTATAAATAAGAGCACACAGAGAAAAGACCTAGTTAAAGAGCTTTGTCTCACAATTACAGTCAGATCCTATGTAAAATTGGTTACTGGCAGGCTTTAGATAAAGCTAGGTGTGAAAACTGGGACAGAAACAAAAGTTGGGAAATACTTTTTAGTTCCTAGGAAGCCAGACAACTAGGTTTATGTTCTAGATTCAGATTTAAAGAGTTGCAAAGCTGCAAAAATGTTTTTCCTAAAGTCAGCCAGCTGAAGAAAAACACAAACTTCATGCTAGTCCATGACCTCACTGGTTTGGACCGCAGATCCCAGTCCCAGTCTTGGATGACAGAGCACTCTTGCTTTGAGCTTTACCGCAGCTTGGCCTTCTTCTTCTGTTTGGTTTTCTTTCTTTCTTTTTCTCCCTCCCCATTGTTCTCTGTTCTTCATAGTGTCCTAGTTAGATTCATAACAATCCATTAGTGTCACAAAGTCCTCCGGTCAGCTAAAAGGGCCCGACTCTATGCCTGTATTGTGCCATAAAAAGAAATGACACAGAGCTTCCCACTTATTACAAGACAAATCACGATTACCTCCAAGCTTTACTGATGACCTAGGTTCTGTACAGCTGTATGATTTATAGAGAATGCTCATTTAGGATTTCTGTTTTGTGTCTAGCTCTGATTCTCAGTCACAGATAGGCCAGTGCAGTTTAGACTAGCAGGTTTTGTGGTGAACCAAGGTTTCGAGTAACATTAATACTTGTCTTTAGGCATGCTGCAGTATCACTATTAAAATACTTACACAGCGAGCTAAGAAAAACATCTTTAAGTCTTTGTTTGAACCTTGTATGATCATCTGGCTACTTGACTTATCTGACTTCACTTTAATGATGTCACTGCACACCCAGATGTGAGCAATTAACTTGATGAGTACAAAACTACACATCTGTAGGCATAACAACATCCTTGTTGCAATAAAATGAGCTTGTCTTAAAACGTTAACGTACGCCCTTTTTTTTATTTTGGAGGGAAAAAATTACTAAAGCAAATATCGTAATCCTTAATTTTACATTCCTCTTTAAAATCTTAACCCTGACCAAATTACAAGTCATTTGTATCGTCATATCAAAGTTAGAAACTCTTAATATTCCAGGATTTCAGAAACACCTCCTTTATATTTCTAGTTATTGCAATGCATTCACATTTTAAGATTCTATTCACGAAGAACTGAAGGGCTACTAGGGTTGAACAATTAATTGCATTTGCAATAATATTGCAATATGTTAAATTGAATTTTCTAATTACAAATGCTGCAATTTGACTGATCTTGTTACATCACTTGTGAGTGAGCAGGGCGGAGCAAAGCACAGTAGGGCGTGAGAGAAGTCAAAACAGCGCTTCAACCAGTTGCACGACGTAAGGCTGGACAGAAGCTGATACATCTGAAAGTTTGGTACCAAAAAGGGGCAGCACGTCCGTTGTTTGGAATTATTTTGGCTATAAAAAAGAAGACGCTGCACAACGATATGTATTGTGCAGAACCTGCCTTGCTGCTGTTGCTACCTCTCAAGGTAAGACCATAAATGTTTATGAACACAAAAAAAACAAAAAAAACAAAGCCATTTATGATAGTTGCATGGCTAGAATGCCAACAACCAGCGTTTCAACTTAAAGTAAGCAAAGTACCAGCTGAAAGGGATCACTGACCGAACTGTTTGAAGATATTACTCTGTATAAACATAATTCAAAACGGTACGCGGAAATAACTCAAGCAATATCTAAAGCAATAACGGAGTTCATAGTGAAAGACATGATGCCCATTAATATAGTGACTAAGCATGGGTTTACAGCTTTAGTAAACACAACAGATACACAGTATAGAATGCCCTCGCATACACATTTTAGCCAAGTTGCTATCCTGGAACTATACAAAATAAAAAAGCAGAAACAGAGTTGCAGTGGAGCTGAAAACAGTGGAGTTTTTTGCAACTGCAGCAGACTGAGTTACTGCTTGTGTTCATTGAAAAATACATGAGAAGAAGACATTGAAAAATTATTGCATATTAAATCACAATCGCTAGGGCTACCTCGTCTTTATATCAAAGTCTGCATTGTCTTCTCAGCGCTTACAGGCTGCACATTGGAAATCCAGTCAGCAACAACATCCTGTCGCAGGGCCCCTAGGAAGTGACCTCAGACCTTCAGAAAGGCCAGATAAAAAGTCCACATCAGAAACAAACAACAAAAAAAAGGCTGGTCGTTATGAGCTATGCACCAGGCTCCAGTGTGTTCTGAAGGAGACCAGGTGGTGTGACACACATATGACTCTGATTAGGGGCCCTTCCACTGAACACGAGAAAAGAAAGTAGGGTGGGCTGTCAGGAGCCAATCAGACGGTTTTGTGCATGATGCAACCATTTGTGGTGTTTAGCGGTCTCAGCTATGCTAAGAAATACTACTATACTCCTGAATGGCCAATTTGCTTTTTATGTGTGGGGCTGCAAGCGAGGTATTGTTTTAAAATGAGAAGCAACATGTGAGCAGCATCAACCTCAGCAGCTAATATGGTGTAACACTGCTCCACAGTGTCCTAAAAGTCTATTATAGGTGGAAAACACATTTGGGTCTGCATAATGAAGGAATTAGTACACATAGAGTATGAGTTTACACTCACATATACATACAAGTAAGCCCTCAGTTATTTGGGATGCTGACTGCTGCTAAAGCACCAGCATAACTCAGAACAAACACTAAGACCCTCCCACACATGTCCATCACTAATCAAATAGTTGTACCGGTACTTTTACTCTTTGGGAGTTAAACAATGTCAAGGGCGCCTCTGCCCTCATTCCTCAACAGCTAGTTTCATCTTGGCACATTGTGCTGCATTTGACTGGACTGTTTAAATGTCTCCTGCTATCAGGGAACACAAACAAGCGGGCCTGCCAGCCTGGTGAGGAGGATAAGGAAGGGGAAACAGAGGCCATTCTTCTCCTTGTGTGACGGGAATTGTGTTGGAACAAGCACCTGTCACCCCACAACAATGACCACAAAGGTTGGCCAGAAAGACGGTCAGAAGTGGGACACAGAAAGGAGCGAAAGAGGGCACCAGTGTTTAAAAACTGGAGCAGACGGACCAACTAATGATTTTTTTTTTTATTCCAACCAACCAAATCTCTGCATTTTACATTTAGAAAAAAGATATACATTATTACTTATTCAGGAACCAGATAAACATCTGTTTAACATCTGCATTAACATTTTGAACCATTAAAAAAAGCCTCTAAAGCTCTTCTATTGTATTTTGCTTGAACTACCTCATTTCTCCTCCTCACCCATCACCTCTGCCTATTTTCAGCACCAATTTCACACTCATTTTTCTGAAGCAATAAAGAATGGAAGCATCTCTGTGTCCTTAATACTTCCCCTTCACATGTCCTCTAAACAGAAAGCACAGAGGAATTTCTGGGATCTGCACAATCCTACACGTTCGACATGACAAAAGACTCAGAGAGAGAAGGAATAGCTTACAACCTGGATTCATTGTTCTCTGCAGTGATGGTTGCCTAGCTCTACCTATATTAAGTCTGCTGCGGCTCTACTTACCTCTCTGTCCTTTAACTTCATGGCCAGAACCAGCTGGTTGCGGTGGTTGGTCAATGCTTCACGGTAGTTCCCCTTGGAGAAGAATGCAGAGCCCAGATTCCCATGAGCACGGCATTCCCCCGTTTGGTCACCTGAAGACCAAAGGAAAAAAAAAAAAAAAAACAAGAAACATGAGATTAAAAATGACAAGTAGTAACAAATGGCAGGGTTATTGCATGAACCACCTGCTGTTTGATTCAGTTGACCTCACAATCACTGGTACCTTAATGTGGTGAACCACCTCTATGCCACATGCAAGCCACCACAACTATAAAAGGTAAATGATCTTTCTAAGTTCTCCACAGTAAAGTGGCTTCTATGACAGCTGCTGGTGATGATCTCAGTGTTCCAGAGGGCGAGAGGGGAAAAGCCTTATTTCTGCCTGACAGAGAGGCCTCACAGTCATGGCCAAAGTAAAGCTCAAGTCTCTGTGCTCCACCTGAGAACCTTCTTATCTCCAGCTGCTCTGCCCACTCATGTGTCAAATGTGTGGGGGTGAGAAGAGTGGAGCCAGTCGGTGCTGCGCTCTGTTTTCATTTTTCCCCCTATCTCACACATATGAGTTTTTCTTTCCTTACTGTTCCTCTGGTAAAAGGTCACTCCTTTTCTGAGGAAGATAGATTTAGGTAGCCTTTAATGTCTGAGCAGGAAGTTTGAATTGTAAAAAATATGAGACAAATAAATTATTTTGGAAAAAAAAAATACCAACACGGTTTACCTTAGTATTAAAAACTATGCTGAAAGTCTTCAAATGCACAAGAAGACATATATAAAAAAACTCTGCAGCAAAGCTAGTTACCACATAAGGCAGGCGATCATGGCTAAATGCCAGTATTAGCTTGGTAGCTGCTAATACATACAGTATTTTAAAATATTGGTATGCAAAAATTTTTACCTTTAGCCATAAAAATGTGTATTTTATTGTATGTGTATTTTTCAGCTAACAGAAATATCAAAATTAAAGGAGGAACAAATACAAATTTGTTCTGACAAATAAGGAGAAATTAATTGAAACTACATGTGTTATTCTAAAATGAATAGAACTATCAAAGAAAACATACTGTAGTCTAAACATGTGCACTCTTATCAACATCACAACAATTCTCAAAATTTAAACTTTAGAAGAAAAAAAAAAAACACATTGAAAATACATAATCCATCCAGAAACTCAGTGGGACAGAACACACCTGAGATTACTGCAGACACTGAGAGCATCCTAATATTTCATTCATTTCATATTTGATGTTACAATTGTGTGTCTTATTTTAAACTGACAGATGTTCTGTGTTTTTAAGCTGTCTTTAACACATCTGTCCACAATTTGTATGAGAAGGCCTAAGCTCTCCAGGCTGGAGCCAATCAGAGGCAGAGGAGGTTGCTCTGTTAGCAGAATATCTGTTAAGGATTGTCAGCAGTTTATCTCAAAGATACCAGCATCCACAACTGAAATGCATCGGTTTCTCAGATCACACCACTGGTTGGTTCGCTATCTTTCAGATCGGAGGCAATGTGTTCAACATAATGGTACTTCTTCCAGTTATTTAACAGTCAACAATGGTGTACCACAAGGCTC
>JARVLU010001462.1:24299122-24310084 GCA_031762415.1 Simpsonichthys santanae
ATTCTTAGTTTTAACAAAAATTGTCTAAACTTCATTTATTTTTCAGAGCACTACCTTGTGACCAGTTAAAACAAGTTCGTATTGTTTCTAGAATATTGTTCAAGGGTCTGTTTTTCAACCAAATAAGATTTAAATTTGAAGGCGAATTGTGACCTTACAACATTTAACAGTGTTGCTTATAAAACAAAATCGGTATCGGCAGTTTAGACCTTGTAGAAATCGGTGATCGGCGATCGGCCAAAAAACTGCAATCGGTGCACCCCTAAATCATTCTATAGAGAATACCAGTTTTCAGTGCTTTAGATCACATTCATCCACTGATGGGACAGAGGCAGTGAGGGGGTCAGTGTCTTGCCAGGGCACTTCAACATGTGACTGCCTAGTAGTGGAATCAAACCACCAACTCTCCCATTGGAGGATGACTTTAACCACTTAGCCACAGCTACCCCAAAATATGCCATCCATGTGACTGTATGTGTTAACATAGTTTTAAATAAAGAACAGTGAGAGGCTGGCTTCATGGTTCATCCAATGACACAGATGGACCAAACTAACAATGGAGAAAAAATTGTTGCCAAGAAATGTGGACGTTTCAGACGAGAAGATACTGAAGTGCAATGAGGGGAGCGAGGGGAGATCACACCTGTTTGGGCTTTTGTTACCTCCACATTGCAAAAGGTAAAATGTGTGTGATACTAAATATCTCTAAAGAATCAAGAACAAAATAAGATGCATAAAGCTCATTACAACTTTCAATCTACAACTTATTGATTCAAATAAGATACATTCTTAGATTATTCTGAGCTTCAATATTTGTCTTTCTCTATTCTGATTTATTAAATTTTCTGTTTTGATATGGATGTCAGGAGCCGGATCTCTTTAACTGGACAAAAAAACAGTGCTGATATGTCAGTGGTAAAATAAATGCCTGCGATTAGTGAGTACTGCGATCACAAACAGATGTAATCAGCTCTTTCTAGGCAACATGTCATTTACATTAAGTTACAGTTTATTCAGGGGAAGACTGTGGCTTTTAGAGTCTATATAGAGATTAAAAGAGTAATTATCAAACTAATTGCCAATACTGTACACATTTTTTTGTAATGGCAATTTTATCTCTCGCGGTCTGTAAATAAATGTATCTGAGTGAAAACTAGACTTTATTGAATTAACAAATCTTGATTGCAATTGAAAGTAAAATATATTTTTCAAGTCAAACCCTTGCTCTAATGTTGGTTAACTCAGCTTAACGTGGTGAAAAAGATTTACTGACAAACTGAATCTAAAAAACAGTGTAATATTAAAAGAGAAAAGGCAGTTCTACTTTTCACTAATCATTGGTCTTTGTCTGTGTAACACTGATTATCCTCCCTGTTTGCAGGCGTAACATTGATTATCGCCCTCATGTGCCAGGAGCCCCTCTGAGTGGATCATTGTTCCTAATCCTTTGACCTAGCTACCTCTCCTTAACACACCTTGGATCAGGTCCTCTGGTGGCTGCCTGGCACACTGGGAAATAGGGTAAACAATTAGAAGATTAAGTGGCTTAGACTAAATGTTGGCCATCTCCTATTGAGAAGACCCATTCTGGACCACAATGCACCAGTCTGGGCTCACACCCAAACTCTTTTCTTGTTTCGGTTCCAGAGGAAGGCTTGAAAACTCATGGTGCCTAAGGCAGGCCTTCAATTCCTTTTGGTTTATTAATTTCCGAGCCATATTTTCTTCCTTGGCACCTGTGCACAAATACCCAGACAGCTGTCCGAATTCAGGTTCTATTTCACCAAGGTCTACTTATCATGTTGCACATATTTAAAATTTTAGAATCCTAAAGCCTGACCACATGCTTCATCAGCACAATGATATAATTCGATAAGGATTGTAGAAAACTAAAGGATGCTCTGAGGAAAAACTTTCTCTATGGACCACCAAAGACAAAGCTATTAGGATGTCCATCTTATTATCACGGGACACTTTCCCTAAAGAGTTCTGTAAAAATGGCTGTAAAAACCAGATTAAGCTGATGTGGCTGTTCATAAGCAACTATTGCTCCTTTTTCACCACTCAGCCCAACTCTGCTCAGCTCGCTAAGGTTTAAGCGCTATTCCACTAGAACTTTTTAGCTGTATTTTTGTCCCTGCTTCTTGGTGGGACCGTTAGAGCTGAGTCGGCACCTAAACGTGACGTCAGAACACTGTCGGTCACTGATTGATCAGGGGGAGGAGTCACTGGATCTCTCTCAAACTTTTCACCCATCTGCCATTTGCAATTTCTCTGAACTCGGAGCAGTGGCTGGATCTATTTTTAATATTTTAAAAACAATAATGACAGCACCGTGTTTAATGCTGAAGTGCAGGTGTTTTTTTTTTTTTTTGTGTGTGTTGGTGAACGACGACAAAATTCAGAGCGAGATAGTCACCGCTGAGGATCATACGAGCTGCCGACCTGTTGCCTCGTGTGCTCACAAAGGCCGGATTCTGAGCCCTGGCAGACGGGTGGGCCGGGATGGAGGGTGGAAACATCCATCCATCCATCCATCCATTATCTTCCACTTGTTCCAAAGTCGGGTAGCGGAGTAGCATGTTGAGCAGGGAGACCTGACATCTCTTTCCATAGCCAACTGGTGGAAACTTTTTTTTTTTTTTACATTTTATGTATAAAAAATAATGTTTTTATTTTATCAGTGATGACTAAAAATAAATAAACAGTACCGGCTTTATCATGAAATCCCGTTTTCACTTTGGTTTTATTAAATAATCTGTTAATTAAAGTTAACTCAGCTGAAAAAACATAAAAAGACAAAATTATTGGATCTCTCATGAATATTTCCCTCAAACATGTTTAAAGAAGAGATACAGCCTTTGGTTCAACTTTATTCTACAGATGTACAAACCACAAAACATGAATTATGCTTTAAATCAAAGCTAAAATATAATCTGTATACAAGAAACAAAACCACATATCTAAATTGAACAATAAAAGTAAACACAATGAGTGCACACACATGAAATGGTGAAGAAAAATATAGAATTTTAAATATACTGTAGATGCTTTTGTAGAATCTGGTTAATCAGCTTTAATTCAATTCAGTTTATTTATATAACTCCAAGTTACAACAGAAGTCGTCTCAGGGCCCTGAACAGAAATATTCATACATAAAATAAGTTACGAGAAACATTCATATTTAAAAATAATAATTTAACCTTATTTATCTGAAGAGCAGACTGCTTTGAGTTGAACTCATCGCAGAACTCTCACTCTTAATGGTGAACTAAAGTTCAGTAAAAGTTCATTAGCAGGAGTTTGGATTCTGGACACGCCTCCAGAACCGGTCCTGAAGTGCAGTGGACACTCGGGCTGATCTGAGCAGGACTGAGCAGAGTAGGGCTGAGTAGGAGCAGTGGAAAAGGGGCACGTGCCTGTCATGTCCTGCAGATGTGCACTTTTAGAACTAAAGCAAGTTTCACTGAGCCAAACAAGGCGTGGAGCAGAACTCAGCTGCATCGATGTGGAATCCTGAGCATTAAAGATGTTAAAGACGCATCACTCATCATTTTTAAAACATGTCGATTTAACTCGGCTTTGCTCTCCTCGATACAATTTCTTGCAGGATCAATAAAGTTCTTTCTCATCTTATCTTATTATGAGGGTAACTTTTTTTTTTTTTACTAAATGCGCAGTTGTGTATGATCACTGCTCTTCTCTAGAGTGAATCTGTTTCTTGTTGTTCAGGCTTTACGTCCTGTAGCTGGGTGGTCGCACAGACCACATGTCATCACTGCATCACATCCTTGAGCAAAGCCGGTTTATCTGTTCACATGTCGACTGTTACAGTGCTGTTACTACCACGCTTGGGGGCACAAAGGCACAACAGCAACAGCCCATTCAGAAATCACATGAACTTAGAAGGTGTCTAAGTCCTTGAAGTGTCTTCAGGGGTTTTGTAAAAGTGCCAATCGACAGATTATTGTGTTTACCTAACAGAACTGGTAATAATCCATGGGAAACATATTGAATTTTACTGTTGCAATCTTGGTTTCAGTTACTATAAAGATCAATTCAGCTATAAGAAAAAAAGACTTACAGAGAGGCAGTCAAACACAATAGCTTTAATGTTGGATGCTCATTAAGATAAGAGGGTATCTGTACGTGTGATCAGCCTGACTGACAAAAAGATATGCTGAAGCTGCAGCCATCACCCTTTAGAGTCTGAAGGTACGTACTTGACACCAACAATCAGAAAGAAAGAGAAAACAGACAGACAGAAACAGCCTCCTTATGGAAAAGCTACAAAAAATTGGCAGGTAAAGTCACCCCAACGCAGATATTGACTGACAGAATCTGGATGATCCGAGACAAGCGTTTAAACAGCTGTGGGGAGTGAAGATGCACGTGGATAGTGAGGACAACCAGTGAAAAACGCAGGCTCAGTTCAGCAGCAACATCCCTCACCTCGTAACGGCGACTTCATCGCAGCTTCGACCATGCCCACGAGTAGCTGCAGGCTCTTGGGGTCTTGGGCCAGCCCAGAGGCAAAGGCCGCCAGTGCGTCGGCATGGCGACCAAGGTACTGAAGGGCAACACCCTGTCGGAAGTATGCCTGTAAAGAAAAAACAAGAGGGAACAGAGTTATCAGGGCTCTGGCCGTTTGCCACAGCATGGGGTTTAATTCAAACACATTACCAGACACACTCATTTCACGCCATTTGCATTTTGAACACTTGAGCAGTTTCCCGAACGTGGCACCTCTCTGCTTTGTATTCCCATTATGAAATGATCAGTGAGTTTTTTGTACTTGTTAAGTGGATTATAAGTTTTACATAAATGCACATGTTACACTCTGGCTGGCTGCCTTCTCAGGAACGATTCTTGTTTTTTCTCTGTTTGATTTTCGTTTTCTCTCTGCGTCTCTGCGTTGGCTGAGAGAGTCAACTTTGCAAGTAAAGCACTGGGATTTCGCTTTGGCTTTATTTGTGGCAAAAGAAAAGAAAGAAAAATGAGAGCAAGGCAAAGCTCATAACTGGAGTTTGTCTTTAGCCCCAAAAACTCTCATTAATACCTCATATACAATTGCCTTTGACAGAAAGCAGTTTCACAGCTGTCTGAAGACAGAATGGCTTCTCAGCAAACAAGAACTACATTTATCATTCAGTTGTTTACGCGTGGAGCTGCGAATTTCCCATGAACCAACAAACTTTGTGTAACTTGTGGCAGATCGTATCGTATTGTCAGAGACTCAAAGGTTTTGGAACGTTGTGAGGACTGAAAACAAAAACAGATCTTGTCACTGAGATCTGAAGTCCCGTTAATAAATGCACTTTTTTTTTTAACTCTTCAAAACATCTTGCTCCGTTAGAAAGAAAAGAAAAAAGTTTCATCCGAGCGCATGACTACATTTGTTTGTGTCTGACTGAGGCCTAATGAGACAATCATCCAAGTGAGTTGTTAAATATGACTCTGGTCCATAGCAACACCCAAAAAAAGAGCTGGAATGAGACTAAACTTATTATTCCTGCTCCAAACCACTAAACCCTCCAAAGAGGAGGTTCTCAGAATAGTGGGCTTTTGTTTTAGAAACACACCATCACAGCTGTAAATCATGGTGGAAAAGACTGAACGTGTAAGAAAAAAAAAAGCTGTCATAGTGTAAAAACTTGACCTTATTTTGTGGGGCAGGGGACAGTTCAGACTGCCGCCCACCATATCCTGAGTGAGTAGGCAGTCATTCCACTCACAGCCTCCAAAAGTGACACGAAGGCTAATTTGCTATTAGCATCTAAGAGGCCTTTTCATTAGTCTTTCCAAGCCTCTCTGTTAGAACCACTAGGAAGTGAGAAAGGCTGGGAGGATTAAAGAAAATGAGACATGACATTGAATTTATAGAGACCAGTAATTAATTTTGCTTCCGTCTGAGCCCCACTCTGACTACCAACTCCCTGCCCCCCCAACCGTTCCAGCTCCCCTCACTTGCAGCGCAACTCTACTAAAAATGACGAGGACAGAGATTAAATCCAAAGCATTAACCTTTGTTCTAATGCTGCTATTATATGACGGGAGCACAGACCAGGGTACCTGTTCAATATTAATCGTATTTTAAAATGAAGGAGTTTGAGCACGATGCACCAGTTAGGACCAATGGGTCTACAAAACGCTTTGCCCAAGGGAACAAAAGACATTCAAAGGCACTTCTCTCTTTGATTAGATTTAGTCTACAATATGTCTGCCATTCTTTTTTTTTTTTTTTTTTATTCCCTTAAGCACTCGGGTCATACAGAGTCAAACGGGGTGGGGAAAAATGGAAGGAAATACAATTGATAGAATAAAGTTAGCTTTAATTTAAAAATACTGTTTTTAGCTGGTTTCATTGTAACTCATCCTGTTTCGTGTGAGCTTGAAGAGACGGAGAAAAACGCATTACAACGAGCACAGGAATTAAAAGGAATTATAAATAAATAAAACAGAACGATAAAAATAACAGAATCAGTGAGCTGAGGAGCCTTAGTGTTTTTTTGTTTTTTTTTCATTAATCCCCCACCGTCTTCAAATTACATCATGTGCTTGTACAAAGAAAAATGCACAAATCATCCCTAGCTGCTCCAAAATCCAACACGTCAGTTCAAACTGTGCTGTTTCTGAGAGCATTTATTCATTTTACGTTAGTGTGGCTGATTATTAATTAAACAAAACAGGAAGAGTATTAGTGCAGAAGAAAGCTCTAGCATTCTTTACAACAAAATATTAGACCAAGATCAACTTGTGTAAAGAAATATGGAGTTGTAGCCATTTTGGCTAAATGTTATAAAATAAAATAAAATCATGCACGATCGTAAGTCACACTCAGAAGTATTTGTTGTGAATGACTCTCAGCTACTACCACATCAAATTTTAGCTCAATTCCTAGCTCAATAAGTAATCAACTGATTTAGAGTTAATTAATTAATTATGAATAACTATTATTTTTCTGTTACTCGAATTGACTGGGAGTGGTGGCCATCTTAAACTGGATTGATTCAAAACATAATCAGCTGCAGATGTACTTACAATGATTATTTTCTGTAGGTTTCATTGAAATATGTCCAGTGATTCATTAAATATTTAGCTAACTGACAAACAGTGCTGACTTTATCAGTTCTTGCTACAATTAAAAAAAAAAAAATACAATCATGTTAATAGTAGCAGTTCACATAATAGTTGCAAGTCAATTTTTGTGATATCACAACAAATTTGACCACAATATCTGTTAAAAAAAAAAAAAAAAAAAAAAAAAAAAAACATCTGAATTACACTCGTAGGTGTTTGCTAAGGTTGATGAGCTGGAGTGGACATCTTAGCTAAGGTTGATTACAAAAGCTGTTAAATTGTGGAGGTACGTCATCCAATGATTATTTCCTGACACTTTCATTAAAATCAAGTTCAAGTTTCTTGATTGTCATTTTCATCACATGTGGTACATGAGGTGGAACGAAATTGTGTACACAAGGTCCCAGTTACACCCATAAAGAGCAAAAATATAAAGTACAAAAAAGGAACAGTATATAAGGATCTAAAGCTGTAAACCAAGATATATACTAAATGAATACTAAATACAGTAATACAATAAAGATCTAAGATATACACTAAACACTAAAAATGTAAAATAACACAGTATATTAAACAGCAGCCTGAACATGAGTCTGTAGTGGGTAAGAATACAGAATGAGATAGTCAGCAGCATGAGATCAGCAGCATGAGATCAGCAGCATGGATAAAAGCAGTCTAGTGATGCAATGAGATATGTTGCCAACAGTAACTCAAGATAGTATCCAGAAACATTTTGAACAAAGAACTTGTATAATCTGTAAGCACTGACAAAGTATGTTGGGGATCATACTTAGCTACTGCCACAACAAACTTTAGGTCAATATCTCTAAATATGAATGAGCTGTAGATACTTTTTGTGTTTTATTTTTAAGGGAAGTTGGCAGTGGTAGACATCTTGAGTTGTGTTGATTCCGAAAGTTAACAAGTTGTAGATGTTCTTCCAAGTTTATAATTTCTGGAAGATTCATTAAAATTCCTTGTGTGGTCAATGATATATTTCAGTAACAGACACACACAGTTCAAATGTGGCCAATAAAGAGCATAAAAAATGCATAAAATGTTAACAGCGGTTTACAATAAAGGGTAAAGCTGCAGAAAAGGCACGGATGAGTTAGCTGCTACTGTCTGTGAAGAGAGCTAGTTTTTTTTAAAAGAAAAAGCTAGTTCTTTTTTTTTTTTTTTAATTCACTACTTTGAGTGAAGAGAGATAGTTTTTACCCTCTACACATTTCTTAAAAACTCATGCTTAACAGGATTCTTTCTAAAAACACAGCAGCATCTCCTTGAAGCTGCTGCTACAGTGATTAGCACAGCCTCTGGGTTTTAGCCCAAAAGGAAGACAAATTGAGCGAAAGAGATTCAGAGCAATACAGCGGAGGGAGAATCGGAAAGAGAGAGCACTCCACAGATTAACTTTGCCTTGGAAGCGTACGACATTAGAGCCAACATTGAGCGGTATAAGTGAGCGCTTAATCTTTGATCCATAACCAGCTTCCCCTAAAAAATAAATAAAAATAAAACAGGATGCGAGGCAGAGGATGGCTCTTCAGGAAGCAGAGTTCAAACAGAACACTTGCACACCCTCCCTGAAATGTGATGCATCGGTTATGCATCTTGTACAACATAACTTTAACCAACCTCAAACGCAAATGATTTGTTTTGCCCTAGAATTCGATTTGGGATAAATTATACAACAACTTCTTGCATCTTTTATTTAATACTAAGACCAGAGGATGGAGGATCCATCACGAATGTTGATTTTTTTTTAAAAATACATGTGGGAAAATTCAAAGCGTTAACGTACATGTCCATCAGCACGTGTGTAAATGTGAGCTTGAGGAAGAAAAAAAAAAAAAAGAAACAAGAGAACAACACTACAAAATACCTGAAAATTAAGGAAAGATAAAAAGCTTTTCTCTTTTTTTTAAACGTTTTAATATTTCATGAATTCTTGTTTGATGTACTTTTAAATATTCATGCTTTATGCTTTGGAGGACGAGGGGAAATGATGCAAAAAAAATCTCCTTAATACACTCCAGCACACACAGTAGGGAATCAACACTCACACATATTGCACATGCAAAAAAAAAAATAAATAAATAAATAAAAACAACAGTCTTCTTTTGTACTAACAAAGCACTTAAAATGAAATATGGACAATTTTTGTTATCCAATGGCAGATCAGTTGGTCTCAGTAAGGTTCACATTCAGAGCGGACAAACAGGAAGTTGATAGGATTAAGGTTGTGAGTTCGGCACTACGCCACCTGTTTCCGGCTCTTTCTATTAGCAGATTAAAGTCTCGGCATATGTCCTTGCTCCCTTCTTATGCCCCTCTTCAGCACACCCTAACCCCAGGAGTGTCCTGATCCCCAGAGAACGTGGCTTGTTTGCACTTATCTTTGCTTGTTCAAGACGTGCACCTAACAAGCTTAAAAAAAGAAACTCAGTGTGTCGACAAAATGTGCACTTCATAAGTCATGTGGCTGCAAGCAGGGAGTCCACAAAGTTCTTCATCTAGCCTCTCCAAATGGGATTAGATGGATAGTTTATAGTTTTTAAAGTAAAGTTTTGTAGAAGAATTATGAATACTTATTATCTTACCTGTTATAGATATTTGTGCCATGGTTTGATTAGATGCATTTTTATAATGGTATACAGTATAATTAAACTGTATCTCCCCAAACATCAATTGTTCCAAGAGCTATGTACAACAGGTGAGATAATGATTGTTCATAACCTTTATACAAAAAAATGTGAACTATAGCATCAAAGCTGAGAAAGGTTTCATATCCCTGGAAAGTCTTGGTAAATCAATGTATAAGAAGCTAAAAAATGATAATTTATTCTTGATGCAGTATAAGATGATTATCATAGTTAGAGTAAATGTTGTTAAAGATCATCGGATCTATTTGTTTCTGTCAAAAGTCTTGCTGCAAAACCAATTTCTGTCCAAGACAGAGAAGTAGAAAATGACAACTTCTTTACAAGCAGCTGAAGCGTTTCTTCTGACAAACATACAGTCGTAAAAGCTCACCAGCAAAGTCTCTTCAAACAAAAAACCTTATTGTCTTGTGCACAACAGAGGCAGCTGTTTACCGCAGCGACGGCTCCAGCTGTGCTCCAGCCGCTCAAGGCTTTGCGGTGCTTGCTGTGGCCTGATCGGTGATCAGCAATAATAAAGATGCACTCAAATGTGGAAATCGATACGAGCCGCGTAAGCTCCTCTAACCCCTTAGACAGCACCACACGCTTTTCTGCTGTGGTGTGTTCATGGACACGTGAGCTGCAGAAGGTTTCTGATCACCCACTGGGAAAGTGGAGCCAAAACACTGATCCTGAACGGAGCCCCCACCGATGACAAAACAGAACCCAAATCAGTGCATCAAATAGAGACAGCAGGCTACAAATAGCTTGGACCTACACACAAATACAAAAAATACACCAATATCTCCACCAAAGAGGCACCCAGCTGTCTCCAACAAACACTTATTACTTAAAATCAGCTTTCCGGTCGGGCCACGAGTCTGAAATTATATTACCACTAATACTATCACAGGAAAAATGACAGTTTTTCTTCTTTCTGTTTTCATGCACTTCAGCTACAGCTGCTTGGCCTCCAGTGTTGTCCCAGAAATGTTGTGTGTCGACGACAGTTCAAGACCCGTACCTACACCATTCTTTTAAAACGTCCAGTCGCAGGCAGTGGTGTCGAATACGTGATACACAGGGAGTATACCCACTTGAAAAGCCCTTAAGCGTCTGTGACATGATGTTTGAACTTTGCATAAACTGGCACAACATATATATCTTGTATCATTCAACTATGTTTGTTTTTGCAAACAAAATTATAAATATATGAAAATTTCATTCAAAGTCATTT
>JARVLU010001462.1:24342574-24356173 GCA_031762415.1 Simpsonichthys santanae
CTAACAGGTCTCTCTTGAAAATGAGTTCTCGTGGCTCAATGAGACTAACCTGGATAAATAAAGGATAAATGAAAATACTAGGAAGGACAAAATATAAGAGTGCATTCTTGAGTCTGAAAAATATCCACTCTGCCTTCCCTCTCATCCCCCTTGCAAACATACGTGTCATAAAACTATCTTGGTCTCAGGTTTGATTGATGTTCCCTCTCCCAACGCAGCCATGCATCACTAATCATTTCATATGAGACTACACGCAAAAGTGGGAAAATTGACTAACCATTAAAAAACCATTTATAGCCTGCAGACGACCTTAACTAGTTGACATTGACTGGTGCTTTCATAT
This sequence comes from Simpsonichthys santanae, assembly GCA_031762415.1. Taxonomy (NCBI): domain Eukaryota; kingdom Metazoa; phylum Chordata; class Actinopteri; order Cyprinodontiformes; family Rivulidae; genus Simpsonichthys; species Simpsonichthys santanae. The sequence continues at coordinate 24,342,918 of JARVLU010001462.1, forward strand.
AAAGTTCACCCTCATCAATGACCAACGAGAAGCACTGACAAGCGCTCTGTTTAACAGGCAGAGCAATAATTAAATATTAGATCTTCTTTGCTCAGAATTGGCTCTGTTTTGGTTGTTTCTATCTTTCTATTGAAGGCCTTGCATTCGACTGATTTGTACGGTCTTAGCTGTCCACTGGCAGGCACAACACGGACCTTCCAACAGTAAGACACTGTCCTCGCTTTCCACTTTAGTTGCTGAATGTGCTAGCGAATGATAAACCCAGACTAGGGGAATCCAGGAAAAGCTATGAGGCATTTTGTGAGTAATCTGACCCAGAGGCTAGGCTTAGGCCTAGCAATGTGGTAAAAGGACAATGAGCCAGAAACTCATACGCAGCTCCCCCCCAAATGACTTTAGACACACTTCCATCCATAAAAACAGATTATTGCTGTTTATCCTCTTTCATTGTGGGTTTTTACACGTGCACATTGGAGTTGCGGGCCTGATAATGGCAGTTCTCCACACCTCCCCTCTCACAGCCTGCCGCTTCGATGTGTACTTTTAAAAGAATCAATTGCTACAGCTGTGAGATGAGAATGTAATAGTGAATACATTTTGAGTTTCCTCTTCTAATCTTCTCCCTCAACATGTCAAACAAATTGTGCTGCCTCTGCCAGATCTAATAACACCGGCTCCCTTCTTGCCACAAATCGTGTATATGAACACACGCAAACACGGCGAAACGCACTGACACTTATGCATAGGGACAGACTGGAAATGGAGAGATGCTGGTAATCACAATCAAGAGAGCATCAAATATGTATGAAAGTACCTTGTTGTGGGAAAAGGCATACACACCCTACCCCAGAGGATAGACCACCTATGTAATCTGTATACTGCCTGTCCCCAGGGCCCTCGTGTTTCTGCTCTTCAAACTCATTCACAAAGACATGAATTATGCGTGTTTTAGTATTGAAAGATAACAACCAAACAATGATTTCAGGATTCAACCATTGCCATCCTCACCCCCACTGCATCACGGGTAAGAACCCCCCAACTCCTCTCATCGCATTTTAGTTGCTTATCGCTTCTGCTCTTGAAATCCCATGTGTCCTCATTTTAGCAAAACTGCCATACCACCACCTTAGGTAATCCATGTAGTGATTTATCCCACCACATCTTGCGACCACCTGTCATGAAGCGATAGTATTCTCCATCCTATTAAACCAATGTCATCGCCAGAGAGGTGGTCTCTGCATCATAACACTCAGCAAACTTCCACCATAAGCAGGTGTCTGTTGGTGACCTGACCAGAGTCAACAAAACTCTGCATCTAAAACCTACAAACTGAAAGAACTCTAGTTTCTCAGACAGGACATGGAAGACTGGAGAACAACACCGAGAAAAACAAGGAAATGAGTGAATGTTGCCCGGCTGCCAGTGGCTCAGGAGGGTGCAGCGTTGCTGTCTTTCTAATGACAGCCAATTTAATTGAAAAATCCACTTTGTTGTCTGAGAGCAAACAATTCAGTGTAGAGAAGCAATGGCACTATTCCCTGGCCCAGTGGTTATAACAGTAAAAAAATAAATAAATAAAAAAGACTATACAAGGGAAGAAAAGAGAGATGGTGTTGGAGGAATGAAAAGAAAGCAAAGAGGAGGTTAGTGTTAAAGGCAGGCACAGATATGGACGGGGTAAGAGTGAATTACTGATTGGACTGAGATAAAGGGGCAAAATGATGTGATGGAGGGAGAAAGAAGGGAGGGGTGGGGGACAGAGAGAAAGGCTGAAGAAAAAAAAAGGAGAGGAGAAGGAAAGCAGTTAAATCCAAGCTCAGCAGTCCTTCTCAGGCTCAATTTCCAGGACATGATTAGTTTGGGGTGATGACATGTAACGGGTTCAGGAAAAAGAAAGATTTTTTTCCTCTGCTTGTTTCTACACTCCATCTCTTGTTCTCTCAGAGAGGCTTTCTTCCTCAAAATTGAGGCCTGTTCTAAAGATTAAAAACTTAAAAGACTAATAGCCTTCATTCACCTTTTGTTCCACAGCTGTCATGTTCTGAAAACCAGCACAACAAGCTGCAGTGCCTTTTACTGCAAACCATGACCCGAAAAGCCCCAACAAAGTTGCTGTCACCTCTTAATCCTTAGCTCATAAAAAAGAACACGATGGCCACTTATTTTCACCCCACACATCTATTGTATGCAACGATGGCAGCACTAAATGACAAGCTTGTGCCTTTTAGAGAACTCTAATTTACTTCAAATTGATTTTTTTAAGATCCTGAAGCAATAATCAAAATATGACAATTGCTTGGGGTCTCAAACACTAATATGTTGGCATTTGCAGAATAATAACTGAAACTAGCTCTGTAAAGGTTGACTTAGAGCTATACTCTTTTCAAAAGAAACAGGAATTGCAAATACAGGTAATCACCGAGATACGAACGGGTTCCGGACCTAAGGACCGTTCGTAGGTCGATTCTGCCGTAGGTCGGAGCCGAACGCACATGGCGCCGTATGTCCGCATGTACGGCCGCAAATCGAAACCGAAACTAAAACGGCGATCGGTAACGTCTTTTTAAACACGTTTTTTTCAATGTAAAACAACTTTGAACGGCCGTTTTAATGTGTTTTAATGTGTTTCCAAGCAGTTAGTTAACAAATACCCTAAAAAAACGAAAAAAATATGAAATGCTGCATAAAAAAGGCAACGAACGGAGCGATGACGTCACTGGGGGCGGCGCCGTAAGTACGGAGCGCCATAGGTCGATGGGGCCGTAGGTCGGGGACAACCTGTATAGTACAATCTGCAAACAGGACGAACATCAACAACTGAGCTTCCTTATAGATGCCAAAACCTTTGGTTGCGTTCCAAATCTACTGTGAGTCCAAATATTGTTTAAATATATATTTTGCTGAAACAATAGAAGGAATACATAAAAATATGAGAACAAAGGCAAAACCAGTAGTGCAGTCTATGTAATATGTGGGCATATGGAGTATACCCACTAGAAAAGCTTGGGAATTTCAGTATACATAGTCACTTAATGGACATGGGCTTGTGTCATTGTCAACGCATTTGGAACATTTTATAGGCACACGTTGGTTCAACCTGTTTTTGTATAATTTATACTTCTGCACTTAATACTTGAACATGTTTTGCGTTGATACTGGTTTATAAAGTCTATAACATGTTTTTAATACAAAGCCATCTGTTGTACAAAGTTTGTTTACATTTATTAAAATAAAAGCATCAGAAAAATGTTGAATTGTTCAATATGCATAAAAACCAAAATAAATTAATGATTGTACTAATGGGTGTACTTTGGTTTCTAAGCACAGTATACCCACCACAAAAAAGTAGACTACACCACTGGGCAAAACATAATACAGTACCAGTAATAAAAGATTCTGGCCACTTTTGCAGGTGATGTGTTGAACGGCTGACACTAACACAAGTATTATCTAATCCTTGCAACTGGCCTCCCTGCAGAGAGCTTAGGGATGAGAAATAACTGAGCAAGAAGACAGAGAACAAAAAGAAATGGGGAAAAAAACATGACAATATCAGGAGCACTAATTAATTTCAAAACACTTGAAAGCCATTTTGGATTTGTAAGCTCATTTTATATGCCCTTCCTGCTCTCATTCTCTCTGTTCAACCCTTTTGATAATTTAGACATACCTTCTTTTCTATCTTAACATCCAGTTCTAGCTGCCTTTTAGCCTAACCAAACATTTAGCACAGCAATGATAAAGGCTTACGCTGGTTCTGAACCCAAAATTCTCAAATTGCCCCTTTAGATCCCTTTTCCCATCAACCCAAAGCAGACTAGCTCTCCATCCAGACCCCCTGCTGCTGCTGCAGTCCCAGACAGAGTGTCCTGGCCTGGCTCTACCCTAGTGAGCACCAACCTGGTCTCAGCCCTGCACAACAGATTGACACCGTCTGTACACACACCCCAGTGGCTAATGCAAATACACTCCATCTGCTAATTCTAATCCATCTAGTCCCAAATGATATATAGGCACAGACACACATAGGAGTTTGTCTACGTGGCACTTCTGAAGGATGAGATCATGTCCTGTAAAACTGATTAATTGATACCATCACTATTGTTATAAAACCTTTGTGCATCCTATCACCTGATGATCAATGATGATAAATGACAGGCTGCTGTTCCTCCACTTCTTGACCCCACAGGGAAGGCACATACACACAGAGCAATATCCTGAGGTAAAAGCATCAACTGCATGTAAAGAACCCACTCCCACACACAATACAGACTTGTACTGGGTTGTAAGCATCAATTCCCAGCAACAGGAGCTACTATGCTTTAGAATATGTGTAAAAACACCAGCATACAGGCACAGGAGGCCTTAGGAAAAACATGAAATGAGATGCAGTTAAGAGTAAACATAAAGAAGGAGGATCATGAGAACCCAGCGGTCAGGAGATTAGTTGCAGTTAAACACAAGAGGAACATGTCCTAAACATCCTGTACAGTGGTTAAGATAATCTCACTCATACTGAGGATTAGCCCGTATCATTATATGTTAGGGGAACCACAGTGAGGCGAAGCTGTAAACAGAAACACAGATAGAAGACGCACCGCTGGTGAAATAAGAAATCATTATCTCAGTACACAAATACTGCAGATCAGAAAAGAGCAAGTGCAGTCTAGTGTATAAATATAGGCCAAACGTGTACATGAGGACATTTGTGTGAGTAACTACTGTTATTTGCATATTTTGTGCTCATGGATATGCAAACTATCTTACACCACATGGGCGTACGAGTGTGATTGTGTGCACGAGACACCGGGTGCAGTCAATGTGCCGAGCCTCTGACTTTGCACATTTTGCACATGCTGGAAGAGTTCTCTGCATAATCTCATTTAAACCCCCCTTCACACCCCCATAATTCAATTCTCTCTTCTAGACAATGACCATGTCATCTCAATCTGGCAGGTAGATTATACAGCATGCCACACAAGACTGCTAATGCTGAGGGAACGGCTCCAACGATTGCGTGCCGCTTCAAGGTTGGACGGGCTGCTGTAGATTGCTTTACCGGATTGCTTCTGCCACTCATGTTCTCCACCACTAGTTTCCTGTCTTTAATCTGAAAAAAAACTTTCTCCGCTCATCCTTTTCCACTATTTTGGATATGCCAATGCTGCAGGTTTGATTGGCTAAACTTGAACAATCTCCATTATATGCTGTTATGATTCTTTTTCTTAATGTTATTCTTTACTTATAATTAAGAAAATGAATCATTTAAGTGTCTTCTACCTCTTAGAACGCTAAAGATGAAGCATAAAAGCTGTAAACATTGACAGGTGGTAGGGCTGTTGGACATAAAGAGCTGGCAGATCTCTTTCATAGTTTAGTAGCTACAGCCCCCATGACAAACAAGTGGATAATTGGGCCAACATAAAACCAGCTAAAAATCTGTATTTCTACTAATCCTGCAAGATACTGAATCTGATATGATAACACATTTTAATTACTGTCAGTAATCAGCTAGAACGCTGAGATAGCCTGAAGTGGCAGGTGTGTGCACACTGGATGCCTAACTGCGAGGTCCTGATGCTGCCCATCAGTTCCCCTCCCAGGGTTGCTCAATAGGATTATAGCTAAATCATTCAGCCATAAAAGGGTCTGTACGAGCCCCTTCATAATTTAACCACTTATAAAGGCTTGATCCACCCAGCACGGTTCCCTAAACACGGAGCAATATCACTGTTTGCATTACAAGATTCATGGGTAAAAAGAAAATTACAAGTGCGACCACAAATCAATAGTGGTGGGTTAGACATGCAATAAGAGGAATCCAAGATTGCTATTAGTCATGCAAACAATCAGGCCCTTAGTGAGTCTGCTCCTTCCAACGAGACCTGTGCGCTGCTGACCTCAGTCTAAATCTTTGAGCTAAAATCTATGTTTCACAGGAACACTAATGAACTACGAAACAGGACACTGTAATTAGAGATCCACAACAGAACTACAATTGTCTGCATAACTTGACTCCCCTCCATGCCTTAAATCATCAGTCATACTCTCTGATGCAGTCCAGCTAATGAAAAGCAGAAAGAGAAAAACATCCCTGCGAGGAGCAGCACAACAAACTAACAAATCCCATAGCAAACATACGAACCATGCAATGAAAATAGCTCTACGGTCTAACCACACAAACCTCTGGATTATTGTAAAGAATAGACTGGCACTTGTAAAATGTGCTTATTTTGTCCACGACCACAAGAAGCAACACTCTTAAATCTTCAGTTTAGAGCTCCAGTGTTCTTTTTTACACTCAACGTTTAGCTCACATCTGTTGTTTCAGTAACTATACGGCCTTTGCTCCAAACATCCCTCTCCATGAACAAGTTATCTGTAGAGCAAAGACTCAAGGTGAGGCGCGCAAATACACGACCAGCTAACAACCAGTGAAGCAGAGATTTCTCAAGCACATGTCAAAGTGTGATCACACTGAACTCATGCAGACATTATTTTCTCAGAGTCCACTTTCATCCTCTGAGCATTTGTCTCCTCAGAAGTAGATCTGACTGTAGGGAACAAGGCTGCTCCTGCCTCCGGGCTGTTCCTCCAAAAGTTCCCCTCCTGCTCTGATCAATCCCCCGTGCTACTTTGTTGGCCATCCAAAGGACCAGCCAAGCACACAAGATAAAGTCAGGCATGCTTTTCTTTTGGTTTTGTGTTCCTCTGTTGACCAGAGGGAATGCACTCCAGCTGGACGAAGCTTGCCTCCCTTCTTTTTATCTCCCCTGCCGCAGACTTTAGTTGTTGTGGGTGACAGACTCCTGGATTCTCTTTGCCTTTATGGATGAAAGTATGGATGTGTAAGCTGGGGAAAGTGCCAGCACTTTCCAGCAAGATCAGTACATACTGTAGTAACCTCAGAAGAATGCATGGTTTTCTTTCTGCTGAGTGCGTCTCAGTGTGCATGAATCCACCATGAGGTTCTCACAACAATGCAGCCAGTGCGAGCCCAGTTTTCTAAAGTGGTCTGTGGTGCAACCAGGTGTCTCCTGGAAGGATCTTCTGGGTCTCATACAAAGATAGGCTCTGGCAATACCCCACATGGGATTTAAAACACACTTCAAAGTTTGGAAGAAGATAAACAAAATTCAGACTAGAAAAGTTGAAACCTCTAAAAAGTGTGTTCTACCACAGATGCTGGATTTCATACAAAAATGTATGTGTGCAGTTTTGCAGCTCGTTTAGAGTCAGCACCACTACTAATTTTCAAAAAAAAAAAAAAAAAAAAAAAAAAAAAAAAATTAGCATTCATTTATATTCCCTGGGATCTAGTTAACAAATATAAACCAGTTGAACCGAATATTTTCGAACAGAATACTGTATTTGGAACTGAATCTGAGCAAGGTTGTTCTAGCATTTTCTAATGCTCAACATGTGAACTCTGCATAATTTCATATTCCTCTGCCAGTGCTCAAACGATAAATAATGTAACAAAAATGTAGTCTTTACAGAGGAAATAAAGCCACTTGATCTACTGAAGAGCCAAAGGAGTACAAAGAGGAGTACAAAGGAGTACGAGTTTGAATAAATTAAGTGTTGGCTTATTTATGTGGCAGACCATTTCTGGTCACAATTACAGCAAGTTATTATCATTGATTTTTTTTTTTAATCCATAAATATGTTCTTGTTTTGTCATTCCTCTTTCCTTTAAGGGTGGACAAAGATGTCAGGTGAATGGATATGATAAATGATGTGCAAGAAACTCTTTGATTCTAAGGTATAGAAAACCTTGAGAAACACACGTTAGGTTATGCAAATAGAAACTAAAATAACCTTAATTTATTTTCTGTGGAGAACTTTACTCTGGTAAGAAACCCATTTACTTTTGCTCGTTACACAGTCCTTTAAAGCATTCTTAAATTGGCAGAAGCATCCTCAAGTTAAATTGGAAAATTCCTTGCTTGTAGTTGTCTGCTAACATCTTTGGTATGCATAACATTCAAGATTTATCCTTGTCCCCTGTACTGAAGAGGACAAAGCAGGGGAGAGAACAAAACGGGCTCACACAAGGGAGGGCACAGATAAATATAATGTCTCCTCTCACCTCCCACGCTGTGTTCACCACCAGTTCTCCTCAGTGGAGGTCCCAGTGGCATCATAGTCACAAGCAAACAGACCGCTGGAAGTTAGTTTTGCACTGACACCACGATTAGGGTTCCTCACCACCTAGTGATGTGAAGCGCTCCATTCAGACACTCCTAAATATTTAATCAGGACAAGTAAAGACAATTTTCTACATCCACCGGCATTAAACATTTAACACCCCACTGACATGATATCTAGTCAGCCGAGACTTAGTCCAGAAGCCAGTGCAATGGTGAGCTACAGTTCTTTCCTGGTTAATTTACTCAAAGACAAATCCCACAGCAAAGAATAGACCATAACACTTTATCAAGTGTAGGTCAAAACCAAGGATCAAACACACATATGCTCGAGAAGACTAAAAACCTACAAACACACACACACACGAGAAAAGGTAAATTTTCCTGCCAACATATATCATCTGTGAGAGGTGAAGCAGGGAGGAGGCTGGTGAATCCCATCAGTCATGGCTTTAGATTGAGGTTAAAAGCAGAACAGGGCAGCTTCTGTCAGCACAGCCACAGCAGCCAAGGACAAAGAGGGAGGCTGAAGCCAACATGCTGAAAAATATAACCCAATCTGAACAACTGTGCAACTGTTGATGCGCCACAGCACACGGAGCGTGTTACCTGTTAAAAGAAGCAGCACGTATCTAGACAACTGTGAAAATTGCAAACATTTAAATTCCTAAATGATGTTTAATTTTGTATTTCAAACTCCTTGAGTCAATGACTCTTACAAAACCTGTTGCTTTAATATAATTTTAATGCTGTTATAAATGCACAACTGACATTTGTTTGTAACAGGATCAGTATATAAAAAAAAACATATCAGGAAAAGGGTTGAAAACGTCTCCATTGTTGTTTTAGTTTCTAACAAAAAGTGATGATGGGCATGCACAAAAAAACTGTCTTTGTTTCTGAATGCTCTATACTGTATATCTCTTTTTCCAATAAATCCACCATAAATAGTTGTATGTTTAATGTTCACTTTGGGAAGCGTTGTTAAATATATCACATTTTTAACCAAAAACTCTTGAATGTGTGAACATCGGTGAATGAATGTGATAAAGAAATGATTAGACTCTTTAGAATGATTTGTTCCATTAGCTTTGTATAGATCTAGTAGAGTGTTGTATGAATGGGTAAATGAGGACACAGATTGTAAAGCACTTTGAGTGTCTTTATAAGATAGAAAGGTGCTATATAAGTACAGTCCATCTGTTATGTTAATTAAGCATGTCCAGGATCCCCCTTATATTCTGTGTGATATTGTTATTTCAGATTAAATGTCTGTTCTTGCACTTTGTGAAATATGCATCTAAATAAATGCGACTTGTATGCCGAAGCTATTATATATTGTTTTTTCCTCTTCATGAGGCATTTTTTTTGACTGATGAGACCCATACTCCGAAGCAACTTATAGTACGAAAAATACTGCACTTTGATGCTGTCTGTTCAAATATTCATTTTTATATTACATTTAGTTAGAATTACACTTGACTAAAAACCCCAGAGTTTTGTGCGAGACTTTCAGCTCCACATCTTCAGTGTGTAAACTGATTCTCAGATTACAACATGGCTGTGCTCGTAGTATGGACAATATGGCTTAAAACAAAGAAAGAAGGCAAAGATGCTTGATCCATTTATTTTATGTCAGTGATGTGGACGAGGATTGCATCTTCTTGAATTGTGAGCAGTAATCCAAAATTTGCTGGACCTTCTCCTCAACAGGACCTTGCTTTGACTGGAGTAATGTGGTCCTAATTTTGAGCGTGAGCTTGCAATCAGAACAGACTTTGTGTGTGTTTGGGTCTGTGTGTGGTCTGAGTCAATAGTATCAAGAGGTATCATGAGTATACACAGTATACAGTGTAAGCTATACATCTCAGAGCTCACACGCACACACCCACACAGATACAGATGCAGATATTGGAGGTGACCCAGCACGGTGACAGGGTGTGACGTGACTTGTTTAAGAATGGCGAGGTAAGAGTGATAAAGTAGCATCTAAATCCACCCACATCCTGTGACCCTGCAATAAGTCAAACACCAGCTACAGGCACTTACACCATAAATAATCCTGTCAGATGTCAATGTGGTGCAGCCCTCTCTTTGCTCACGTTTAGATCCACTGTTCCACTAAGACTGAACGAGGAAATACGTAGCTTTTGGGAAAACAAACATGAATCAGACATACCCCATTTAACAACTAATAAGTTGCTAACGGCAGCTAAATCAAACTTTTTGTTCTCTATTTTCATGCTCTCTTGAGTCGCATACGCCAACACAGAGGAGAGCATAAATAGCATGCAGTGAATTCTCTCCCACACTTGAGATAATTCATGCAATCACACCCAAACACATCATGTGGGGTTAATAGAGCAGGTGTCCACTGCAGAGCTCTCTCTGCACCCTTGGCTCCCAAGCCAACATACCAAGCTAATTTGAATGAGAAGAAAAAAATCAGAAAACATTTGCTAGACGATTCACGCTAATGTTCAATCTGCTGCTCTTTGACACAGTGCCACCGTGCATCTCATTTCCATTCCTGAGGCCTTACCACAAACCAGCCAGCACTGCAGTGTTATGTGGCAGGAGAAAAGGAGCAGAAATGGGGGGATGAGGAAAAGAAAAAGGGAGCCGAGTGACGTTTTTACTCCTGTCAAAAAAAAAAAAAAAAAAAAAAAAATAAAAAATAAAAAAAAATAAAAAGCTTTAATATTCAACCTGAAAAATACCGTGGCTAGTACACCTTAACATTTTATGCGAACATATTCAAGGTCAAGGTAGAAAACAGAATATATACCGTCTTTAAACGCTCAAACACATGTGTAAAAAGCAAAAAGCGGAACTCTCTGACAGAGAAATAATGGAGGGGCAATCGCTGACACTGTAGGAAAAGACTTATTATTTGGTTAAATGCTCTCTGAAGCTACTTAGAGTGTGAGGATTTTTACAGGCAGTATATGCACATATATCTCCTCCGATTATGCCCTACAAACACAAGCTCCCAGAACATAAGATGTCGAACAGTACAGCAAACTAACACCAGAAAATTATAAATAAAGAAAGAGGATGGAGGCAGATAAAAAAAGAATTCTTCCCATGGTGATTATTTTTAAGCATAGCAAAAGTTTCCACTCAATTTCATCTTCTTATTTTGGCACTGTCCTAAAGATAAAATCTCTGTGTCTCTTTCTCTGCTCCCAAGTCATGATGAGGGTTGCATAAAATTAGCTGCTTGAAAAGGAGGCTGTGACCAGGGGCCATGTGGAGGACCTTGTTTTCAGAGTCTCGACACTACGCTCAATCCCCCATATCCCCGGGTATCAGCGCAAGATCAGATCAAGAGGGAGAGGCCTGTTTAAAATAGCACCCTAAAGACACCGCATGGAATTTTTTTCATTAGTAGCAAGAAAAAAAGGATATAAAACAGATTGTAAAATGATGAACTCAGCACAGATTTTCTCTACTACTCGATCTAATGAACACACTGAGCATTTTGCATTTGGAAAGCGCCTTAACACTTAATTTATAGGCATAAATTAAATTCACGCTACATTTGGACTAAAAATTAAACTTTAATAGATATATAAACCAGGTTTTGATATTGAATAGGTGGCTTCAGCTGAGATGGGAAACAAAGCAAAGCTCACGTGGGGAATCAAACTCAGTATCTGTTTTAGAAATCAGAGGTGTCTGTTCAGTGACCAGTCCACATTAGAACAAGACCATCCCATCAAAAAGACTACATTTTCATTTCTTGTTCTTTTTTCTTTACTGGGCATTTTAATGCAAATTAGACATATAAAAGAATAAATTTCTAGGTTAAAAATTAATGTAAATCCCCTCCCTGATCATTTTAACTAATTTGGTCGTGTTGGTTACGTTTGGAGCTTTACAGATTCTGCGGACTATGACAGACTCAACACACTTTAGTTTTGATGATATGAACCGTTCTAGTGGTCACAGTGGATTTATTTATATTTTGAATACAGTTTATTATTCAAGTAACTCAATAATATAATAGTCTGATAAGAATTGAAGAGGTAATCTCTTTGAGCAACTGGAACAACATGCAAATGCTTTGTTCATTTTCAATACATTTTACAAGCTATGGTACATTTTGTGACACGCCCTCTTTTGTTTTTACGCCTCTGTTATAAACACTACTTGCATTTGAATTTACGAGCCATGCAGTTGCAATGGCACTACCATAAAACACGAAAATAAATTAAAAAACGGTCTCCACTGCAGTTCAACTCATAAAATATACTTAAAAAATGCCTTTCCTAATAAAAATTCAACTCCTATGTCCCAGAGGCCGTCAGAACACAACACAGCCTGTACTGATGTTTGATAAATGGCGTGCGTGGATGTTAGCTGTTTCTTCTCCTCATTGAAGGAAACTACATGTTATCTCATCAAAAAATATACAACGGTAACTTCATATTGACTGTTCATTTCCAGCTCTCAGCTGATTGATGGATTTGACATGTTGATGTCGTAAGATTTGTCAGGGGATTTTTGGTCAAGGTTTATGGATGTTTATCACCAACTAATGTTAAATTAATGTTAGACCATGTGTGTGAGTTACCAGACAGTTCTTTTCTCTCTCAGAGAGGAGTTGATTTGATCCTGCATGTACAGCTGGGAGGTCGAGGTCAATAGGCCGGTGCGAGTTGATGACCATGTATAAACAATTCTCGCACACTGCCCGGTGCAGATTCTCGTGACTGGGCTCCACACAATGTAGAACTTCTGTGCATCTGTGTAAGCCTGCTGTGTGACTGCCCTCAACTCTTCTCATGTCCTCGAGTGTGGCTTCTTTGAATAAGTAAAATGAATAGGGGATATTTTTTATCCAGCAAGATTTGTGACTAAAAAGTCAGAGAAATAAATTTTTGGACATCAAGATCGCAAACCATCCATTTGAATCAGTGGTAAAACACCAGACGGTGCACTTTGGAAGTTTTACACCGTTTGCAAACTTGGGTTGCAGGTAGGGATGTGCAATATGGTATAAAATTCATATCACAATATGCAATGTGATGGGTGGCGGTAACAATATGTATCACGGTATGTTTTTGGTATAAAACTTTCAATAGGAATTTAAAAAATAAA
>JARVLU010001462.1:24431265-24442991 GCA_031762415.1 Simpsonichthys santanae
TCTATCTATCTATCTATCTATCTATCTATCTATCTATCTATCTATCTATCTATCTATCTATCTATCTATCTATCACACTGCTTAGATTATAAATCCAAACATAAAGTTGTGTTATTAGTAAAATGAGAGTCATACAAAGTATTTTCAAGAACCTAGATGATCTTAAATGCACTTTGTATTAGGAAGTAATGGTACTTGTATTTGTACTTAATACAGATACTTCTGACAATTACAATGAACTAGACAACAAATGTAATAGTCTGTGGTGATTGCTCACATCTAAACGTGGGTGCACATTTAATTTAGCTACATTTTATTAAATGCCATGAGTGAACAAGGGTAGAGGAAAAGACTGTCCAAAGCACTGTGCACAGTCCTTGGTTTCTGTTTGTTTGTTATTGCAATATTTTCTTAACCCTGGAGAGATAACCCCCTTTGGAGTTTATTAAACTTCCCATTTGACACCTCGTCTGTAGAAATTTATGACAAATGAAGATCACAGACGTTTCAACACGTATCTTAAATGTTTCTCACAACAGTAGCTCATGAAGTAATCAAATTGAATTTATTTAAAGTAAAAGAACATCAGTAACAGGATATTTGCTGAATGTTAACAATGACTCGCCACCTGCTTCAGCTGTTCAGTCCAGAGCTGAATTCCCTCGATAAAAATGTATAGCCTTTCATTTGTTACAGTCCATGGCTTGAGCGAAAACCAAACCAGGACCACAAACATTCTTTTATGGCTCATTAAGACCAGGCTTCAGTCCCCATGAGGCCTGCTGGCCTCAACAACAGCAGTGGTTATAGCTAAGAAAACGAAGCCCACAGAGGTCATCAAAACAGTGCTCAGAAACTTAAAAAAAAAAAAAAAAGCTTTTAACTACAAATACCATTTATAATACTTTTAAAGAAACGGTAAATTTGAAAGGTGATTATTTCTTTACCTCCAAAACACTTTTGTTTTGGGACTCAGAAAATAATATCAATAGTTAACAGTCTACTGCTTTGTGATGCTTATTGAAGGTAATAATTTTGTCATTGAGTGTTATTTTCTTCAAAGGAACAAAAAAAAAAAACGATGCCAACAGAGGTGAAGGATGAAGCGAGAGGGTCAGACAGCAGGCTGAATTTATTTGTCTTTGTTTTTTAACCAGTTCTTCTTGAGGTTTGAATAAATTTATTATAATGATGGAAATACGATAAAGAAGTCTAATCACCAAATACATGACACTGGATCAAATGTATGTGCTTTTTAATGTTCTTGCTTTTTATTATGTAGCCTATTTGGATTGTGCCTGAATAAATTAAAGAGTAAGCACTTTGTAAAAACTGGTTTAGCATTTCTGATATTTTAACCAATAGAGCTGTTTGACATTTTTGGATAAAAAAAATAAAATAAAAAAAAAAAACACAAAAGTATTTAATGAATTTTTAAAATATTTGTAAATGTGAAAATATCAGTTGAAAAATCCCTTTTCTTTTTAGTTTTCTATTGAAACGCGCCTGCATACATTAATCCTTAAGAAATCAGATGAAAACAGCTCCTTCGGCATAAGTGGTGCTTAACATTTGCATATGTATCACGACATAAACAGGTGCGTGCAGCAAAACCCCGAGCAGCTTTGCATAACAATAAAAAAGGCTTCAGTCATAGTTGACTTCAGAGACGACATGATTGTGGATTTGAATAGTGGAAAACTAACATTCCTCTTGAAGACAACAAATACTGTATACACAGCAAAATACAAGACAATGGAAAAAAATATTTTGAGGAAAATCCTATTTTATTAGAAGAATGCAACAAATACATAACAGACTACACATTGTTTCTACACCAAGAACCTCAGCATACCATGAGTATTCTGACTCATGAATACAACAGAGGACATTCTCTGTCCAGCAAACATCAGTGCGACTCTCTGGTCTGACTAATCCCCTCTCAATACAAATTGCTAAGGTGAGCTCAGGGTGTAAACTACCGTACATGGGTTTGTGTAATGGATTGAAACACATTTATGTGGACTCCAATGGATCAAATCTATCCATCAATTTCCCCTGAAGACACTGTCCTTGTCTATCGTATAATAACACTCAGAGGAACACCCAGATGATCCAAGCAATTCCCAGATATGAGGCTCAATTTACAGTTTTAACTTTCAATCAAAAAAAAGAAGATGAGAAGATCAAAGAATCAATAAGTCAACTATAGGGTTTAGCATTGACTGCCTTAATAAAATGTACCACAAGACAACAGGTGAGACTAAACTAAAGTGTGCATGTGCAGTAGTTTTAGTCTGAAAGGCAAAAGAAAGTGGAGATGGATTTATTGGCAAAATAATGAAAATACACAACTGGTATTGGTAAAAATTGCATAGACTAGCCAAGCAAAACATGTTTGTACGTTTATGGAACAAAAATAAAACATTTTTATATAAATTACAAAGGCATTATATTCCTAAAGTACAACTCAAACAATTACATTGTATCATATGAGTGAAACACGGTGGAGGAGGTTTCGTGGTTTGGCCTGTTCTGTTGGTGTCATCATCAGAGTACCGTTAAGTCCGTACAAGTCACAGCAACAAGAAAAAGTCCAGTAGGGTTGTGTCTCCAGGCTGTGGTTGATATGAATCTTATTACACTGCTAACAATCTGATTCATTAAAGATGCATCTGCAGCAAAGACTGATCCGAAATGATTCGGCTCCTAATCACCAGATTTTATGCTTCAGTCACACTTTAGCTGTCGTTTCTGCCCTTCCATGTCATGTTTCTGCCTCTTGTTCAACCACCCATAGCTCAATCAGCACTCATGCCCTGCACCTGCTGCCTGCTCTATATAAAAGTAGGGCTGAACGATTTGGGAAAATATTCTAATAGCGATTTTTTTTTAACCTCAATATTGCGATTGCGATTTAATACGCAATTATTTTTCAATGTATTCTTCTCATATATTTTTCACTGAACACAAGCAATAAATCTGTTTCAGTTACAAAAAACTCCACTGTTTTCAGCTCCACTGCAACTGTTTCTGCATATATTTTTTTGTATAACTCTGGGATAGCAACTTGACTAAAATGTGTGCGCGAGGGCATTCTGTACTGCTTATCCATTGTGTTTACCAAAGTCATACCCCAGGCTTGGTCAGTATATGGATGGGCATTATGTCTTTTTCTGTGAACTCTGTTATTGCTCGAATTATTTCTGCATGCTGTTTTGAATTATGTTCATACGGAGTAATACCTTCAAACAGTTTGGTCAGTGATCCCTGTCGGCTGGTACTTTGCTTACTTGAAGTTGAGGCACTGGTCATTGGCTTTCTAGCCATGCAACTATCGTAAATAGCTTTGTGGTGTTTTTTTAAGTGTTTTTTAAAGTTTTTAAGATTTGTGGTGTTACCTCGAGAGGTAGCAAAAGCAGCAAGGCAGGTTCTGCACAATACATGTCATTGTGCAGCATCTTCTTTTTTTTTAATAGCCAAAATAATTCCAAACAACGGACGTGCTGCCCCTTTTTGGTTCTAAACTTTCAGATGTATCAGCTTCTGTCAAGCGTGACGCCACTGTGCAACTGGTTAAAACGTAATGTTTACTTCTGCTCCCTACATGCTTTGCTCTGATCCGCTCACTCTCGTAACATAACCAGATCATGTGACCAGTCAAACTACAGCCATTACGATTAGGAAATCTCGTTTTATCATATTGCAATATTATCGCAAATGCAATTAATTTTTCAGCCCTACATAAGAGCTCCATTCACTCAAGTTTACTGCCAGATTATCAAACACTACTAGATGTCCAGCGCTTCATTCCCGATCTTGTCTGATTCTCTCGTCTTGACCCCACACCCGTCATCGGGATTTACTGCTCTGCCTGCTCCCCATCTGATGTTGTTCTGCCCTTCTGATCCTGGTAACGACTACTCTTTCTAGCTTGTGGATTCTGGATTACGGACTACTCTCTGGATTTGTTTTTGGACCTCTGACTCACCGTACTTGACCCCTGCTTCGCCTTTTGGACCATGACCCTGGATTGCCCCACTGTTCAAATGAATCGCAACGTTCCTCTTTTGCTGCGCTTCCACCATTCACGGTGATGTCGTCTCTCCAAACTCCGACAGGTTGAGCCCACCTCACCTGCCTGAGAAGGTTTAGCGGATGTTCTTTGTTTGCAATCTCCCTGAAACATACAGTTCACTGTCATATCGGTGCAGATTTGTTCCTGCAACTTGATCCAGACTCCCACCAGCAACTGCAAACCAGAAATGTGTTTAACCATTCTTGTTGTCCGGTTTATTTATTGAATCCAAAACCTGATCCTTGACATTAACAACAGGAGACTAATTCAACACATTGAGATTCAATGCAATTTAATCCTGACTAATCTAATCCTGACTCCCAGTTAACAAACACAGAAAAATGAAGCCTGGTGCAAAAGTCATAAAACTGCTAGAAGCAGATGTATTTAACACTCATGCATTTTGGACATTATAAAAACTACAACAAAAGTTCACTTTTTTTTTTCTTCCTGGAGTTTTAGTTGATCCCCGTGACCAAGTTGAAGCACACGTTCAAAGTATTTGTCGCTCTTGAGACAAACCTGCTGGCAGGTTCTGTGTTTAATCATTAAATAATTTGGTGAGGATTTTGGCACAAAGACATGGTCAACCAATGCATCTATCCATTCATCCATCATCTTTACCCACTTCTTCCTGTTTGGGTCGTGGGGATCAATGGTGCCCATATCCAGCAGTCAATGTGCAAGAGGCGGGGGACACCCTGGGCAAGTTGAAAGTCCATCACAGGTCAAACAATGCATTTAGATTTAATCCCAAAACTGCATCAGTTCATCCTCCATCACCACATTAACATTATGAATGTCTGTGAATCAGGAAAAAAAAATCTTCACATCCTTTATCATCCCCAATCTGAAACTGTTGTTTAAAAATAAATGGACTGAAAATCCTCTCAGCTAATGTGCAGGAACAATCAATATTCACTGAAAACAATTAGCAGTAGGTATTACAGAAAAGTGCCACAACAAATATCAGAATCAAAACTTTAGTTTGCCACTCAGAAGTAAGGAATATTTACCCAACTGAGTAAACAAACAATATTCAGACTAAAATGTTCTTTGTGTTATCTTTAATCTATGAAATCTTAACCCTCTAGCTGTCCTTGGGTCAAAATGGCACAAGGACAACTTGCTGCCTCAGTTGTGAAATTGAGGCCTCAGGGTGGCTCAAGGGCAGCAGGAAGGGTTAATGATGTTTCTGTTGTTGCAGAAATCAAGCAAATTATTAAGAGAAACCAAACTTTTAAGGAACGATGTATTGAATTAATAAAATATAAACGTATCTGATGTTTGTTAATGTCATTTTACCACCTGCCTGGAACAGTAAAGCCTCTGGTCAAAAGCAGAGATTGTTTCTATAACACACCCGAGTCATTTGTCAGCTTCGCACACATAAATAAATACACCACCTGCATTCCACGTTTTTTTTTTTTTCTTCTGCTAATACATTTCCCCAGGCATTTCCATTTTGCTGCAGCGTCTGCTGCTGTTGTTTACTTATCAAACTCATTACGGAGAAAAGGAATTAGAGGTAAGTATCTCGGTACAACACGGCAACGCGAGCATTCAAACATCTAATTGCAATAACCTGGTACAAATAAGTCATTTAGCTACCTAAAAGCGAGCCCTGAGATCTTCAAGGAGCACTTTACATGAATGCATCAGGCTGGGAGTTATTGTCATTATAGGCTAAGAAGTTTAGATAAAAAACTAGATTTATCATTCACTGGGCTGGATTTGCTGTTTACCGCTTCATAACAAAATCTAAGATTTTCAGAGAGGCAAGTTCACAAAATGTTGTGCTTATTGCAGTCTTTGACCCCAAGTGCCTTCCAAACATCCTTATTTATCAATAATCATTTGTCATTTATCACACACAACATGCCAGTTAAGTCTGTAATTGCAGAAAAATTGTGACCATGCAGGACTTTTCAGGGCTAAATTTGGGCGAGCTCAAACTGAAGCTTAATTAAATTTCATGTCCTGGTTCCAAGTGAGCAACACTGACAAATAAGACTTTGTTTTCTGCTGACAGACTAAGTGATTGCTTCTGAATGAAACACTGATAGACTTTAAGAGTCATTTTTATTGCTGTAATAATGCACAGTGACATTTTACATTGTGCATCTTATGATGTGGGCCGACTTTGTTTTGCAGTAATGAGGAAAGATGTCCTTTTCCCTCCAATAGTTCATTTATAGACGCCCTGCGAGGTTCTGACCAGGAACGGTGCCAAAAAGAAGTGCCTGAACTCATCGTTTGCATTGTTAGACTGAGGAATAAATAATCTAGATATGTACTTTTTGTTGCATTTTTGAACAAGTGTGCACATAATAAACAATAATGACAAAATATGTTTTTGCACATTAACACAGAGCTAAGTGGGACAAGCAACTACTAAAGCAACAAATAAATTGGAATGAATAGAGAAATAACAAGGTTTGCAACAAAACAAAATAGCTTTGAAAATGTTTGAACACAACTAAATGTATCTCTTGTTTTCCATTTTAGCTCATAATTTACTTGGTCATTTCTCAAATGAGAGTTGTTGCTTCTCAGGTTAACCTTCTAAAAATAAAATTAGTGGCACATTTGTCTCTGCTGTCTTATTTCTGCGGGAGAAACACCGCAATGACTCATTCACACAGGGAGTTTACATCATGAAAAGGTGCTGGGTGAAACAGACGACGAGCAGAGAAAGATTTTTTTTTTTCTTCGACTAAAGCATGAGTCCAGACCAAATCTTACACCTCTTTAAGGAGGTGGACGATATAATACCCAAAGCTGAAAAACCATATGGAAAATTCTAGTTTAAAAACGGGTTATTCTGACTTCTATTTAATTGCAGACAGTTTGAACCCCATATATTTTATGTTTAGTTTCATCCACCTCATTTCATTTGGTGATACCCAGTGATTTTCAAAAATAATTTAAAGCAAGTAATGACAAAAACCATACTGATGTTTTAAACTGGTGATGCGGACAAGTTACATTGAAACAAAAATATGCATGAATGAAAGGCCTAGCATTTCTTGAAGAAATGCATATCACGTGCCACATTTCATGCCAGACATTTAGGTTAAATCATCCTATGATGAGAAGAACCAGGTCATAGCTGCATTGAACTAACCTTGTAAATAATATCAAACAATATCAAGGTTCAAGGTTCTTTATTGTTATTCACATCACATGTGGTAAATAAGGTGGAATAACATTGTGTACCCAAGATCCAAGTTACACCCAAAAATAGCAAAAAAAAAATAAAGTATGAAAAAAAGAAGGAGTATACAAGGAACTAAGATTTACGCTGAACAATAATAATGTAATATAATTTGGTGTATTGGAATATTGGAATTTTGAAAAAATAATTATAAAACAGTATCTCATATGTAAAGTTAAGATCTTGCATGATCTGTTAGCATTTGGAGTAGAGCCGTTTTTGGATTGGCTGATGTCACTTAGTTGTGGCCGCCATCTTGAATGTAGTTGATTGTAGATGTACATCCAGTGATTACTTTCTGAGAGATTCAGTAAAATCAGTGGCTCACAAGATATTTTAATAACAAACAGGACTGAAGCCAATGGTAGTAATGCAATGTGTAGCACTCATAGTTTGTGTTGGGGATGACTTTCTGCTACTACCACAAAAAATGTTAGCACAATATCTGTAAAATTGACTGAGATAGTTATTTGTTCATTCCATATTTGATGTACTTGTGGCAGTTATCTTGAATTAGGTAGCATCTTAAAGTTTATGATCTGTAGAGTTACATTCAATGATTCCTGACAAAGAGTGTTTCAACCTGTTTGTTTCATGAATTATTTTTTAGAACAGCAAACACACACACATGTTCACTCACACACACACACACACTGACACAGACAAAAACATGATCATTTTGGCACTGGGTGATATTGATGTTGGGAAATCTGGGATCAAACTGTAAACCTTTTGACAGTCAGGTCATCCCTCTTCCCCCTGAGCCACAGCCCACATTCACACTGTCTATAATTTAAACAGAAGTCAACTGAGAGTGAGAATCATTGAAAAACTTGAAAGTGGTTTTTGTTGTTGTTAGTTTGCACTTTCCTTACCTTCCAAACCTCCTCTGGATCAGTGATCGTTCACTAGTGCTAGTAGACATCAGAGTTGCCTCTTAATATTATAGGATGTGTCAGACACAGCTGCTGGGGCTGACATTAAAGGAGAGTGAGCGTGTTTGTTACCTCGGGCTCAGAGGTGAAGACTACAGTCTCATGTAGGAAGATCACAAAAATAACTCCCAGCTCTGCTGTTCATTTTTATCATGCCTATGCAGCATAAAATAATGGGCTCTCTGCTCTTCACGCTTTCCCCGATGGGAGAGCTTCCTCCCCGAAGCAGAGGCAGCCTCTACTAAATCTGGAAACTTCCAGGTCTCTGGGCCTAAATCTTGCTTAGCTCCCAGGTGGAAGAGGGCAACGCACTATGAGGCTGACAGCAAGATGAACCCCTGTAAGGAAAAAGGTGCGTGAGTATAACCTGAGAGGTCAGGCGCTAGGAGCAGGGTGTAATTGTTTTCCCCATTTCCTCAGGCTTGTAAAGCTGATCTACTATCAGCAACAGACTGCGATGCCATGAGCATGGCAATGAGCTGGGTCTTTTGACATTTCAGCCTATGTAATAGCCAGAAAAAAAAAGCTATTAAGCTGGTAATCAATTTGGCTGTTCCAAGGGAAAAAGCACTCTGTGGTTTCAGACGTTCTTTAAGATGATTGAAAGTTTCTTGTTTGAGGTGCATACCTCGTCTTTGGCATGCTTCATTTCTTTCGGAACAAAGAGACCACCTTATTTAATATTCAGAGTTGCTTGTCCGGAAAATTGTATAACAAGAAGGATTTGTGCAAAGCTAATGCACTGAAAAGGTTGCATAGGCTAGAAGAATACCCGACACACAGAAAGAGTGGACACGGTGATTTCAGGCCATAAAGACTGTTAAATATTTTCTGTGTTGCAGCTTTTATGATCTGACAGGTTATCATCAGGATGACATCAGCTCTGACTCATCTGTGCCCCCTGTTCGGTCCAGAGACACACCACTGTGAGGTGACAGGGAGGTTATCACCCACGCCTCAAACCTAATTACATCATCCTGAAAAGTTACATGAAAAAAAAAAAAAAAAAAACGGGCCGCAATTTGTTGGAAAATTCAGTAGAAACAAAAAACAACCAATTCCATTTTACTAAACACTACAATTTGATGGCGCGCCTGGGTGGCAGAGAAGAAAACCACTTGGCCCGTGTAACAACAATCTGGGTATGAACGGTTGGAAATCAGCCTTCTGAACAGGAAAAATAAAATAAAATCAGGAGGCAAAAGCTGGGATTGAAATTATTTCAGTTGTATAACAGAAATAATGACCACATTGAGTCTAGACTGAAAAAAAAAAAAAAAAAAAAAAAAACCAGGCTCAAAACAGAACACCCGCAGCTTTTTATATAACTCAAATAAAAGTAGTATTTCTTCAAGGAATGTGCATCACCCAATGCCTTGCATGTCAACGTTTTAAATGCAGTTTGTTGGTGCTTAGAGTATTTGTGGGGATAACTCTCAGCTGTTACCACATCAAATTTCAGCTCAATATCTGTAAAACTGACTGATTCATGAAATAATTGCTAACAAACAAGATAAATACAGTAAATACATGCACACTTGGCCATCTTAATGCATGGGACTACCTGGGCAAATTAAAAGTAACCCTCCTCTCTCACTGGCTGATGGTCCAAGAGCTGACCAATCAGAATGTGTATTGCTAGTTTGGGGGGCATGTCCCCGACTATGGACTGACAGCTGTCAATATGCTGGAGGAAGAAGCTTGAGAGCGGTATTTGTCAGAACAAGTTTGAAAAAGAATTACTGGAGAGGGTACCAAAGTTGGCAGAATATTTTGCCAACTTTGGTACATTTTGCCAAAGGTACCAAAAGGTATCTTTTGCCAATCTTCTGCCACTCTGCCAAGTAGCTCCATACTGAAAGACTGTTTTGCATGCACAAACTGGCAGGTCTTCAGAGAAGCTGCTGAAAATGAGGAGGCACTAGATCTGGAGGAATACACATTCTCGGTCCTGGGGTACATTAGCAAATGCGCTGATGATGTCACCATCATCAGATATGTTGAGTTACCCGAACAGGAAGCCTTGGCTAAATGCAGAGGTTCATAGCCTGCTGGAAGCCACAAACACTTTCTTCAGGTCTGGAAACTCACAGGAGCTAAGAAGGACAAGGAAAGAGCTGGTTGCTGGTATTAAGAGGGCCAAGGCTACATATACACAGAGGATCGAGGGTCAGTTCACCACAAGACCCACAGAACATGTGGAGGGGCATTAAGTGTATAACAGATAATAAAGGTAGAAGTGAACAATGCCCTAGAGACTCATCACTGCCTGATGCCCTCAACAAGTTCTATACATGCTTTGAAGACCCGAACAGACCACCCAGCACTAGACTCACCTCACCACTGGAAGAGCTTCTCAGCATGACCTCAGCCAAAGTGAGAAGTATTTTCAGGAAGATTAATCCTCTCAAAGCAACTGGTCCAGACAACATCCCTGGGAAAGTGCTGAAAGACTGTGCTGATCAGCTCTGCGAGGTGCTGGCTGACATCTTTCATTCCTCACTCACCCTGGCAACAGTTCCCACATGCCTGAAGACCGCCACCATCACCCCAGTCTAAAGAGCTCTACAGTGACTGGTCTGAATGACTATCGGCCAGTGGCCCTCACCCTGATAGTTGCTAAATGCTTAAAAAAAACCTGGTCATGTCCCACATCAAAACAACCATCAGCATCAACAAAAACTCTCATCAGTACGCATACCGTGGGAATCGATCAACAGAAGACGCCATCTCCTTTGTGGTCCATGCTGCTCTCACCCACCTGGAACAGAAGGACTCCTAGGTCCATATGTTCTTTGTGGACTTCACATCTGACTTCAACACCATGATCCCCCAAACCTTGATGGACAAATTACTCACACTAGGACTAAGCCCCTCCATATGCAACTGGGTCCTAGACTTCTTAACAAACGGATCGCAGTATGTGAGGATCCACAATTTCTCATCCTCCAACATAACCCTCAGCACTGGCTCCCCTCAAGGCTGTGTACTTAGTCCTCTCCTGTTCACTCTGCTCACGTATGAATATGTGCCTACCCATCCAGGCTGTCATATCGTAAAGTTTGCAGATGAGACAGTGGTGGTGGGATGCATCACAAACAATTATGAGTCCAGCTACAGGCAGGCAGGCTGGAGAGCTGGTGCAGGTAGAACAACCTGTGAAGAAGACGAAGGAGATGGCCGTGGACTTCAGAAGGAACAAACACACCTACCCCCCTACCCCCCCAAATATAGGAGGATCTGCAGTGGAAGTGGTCTCCAGCTACAAGTACTTGGGTGTGCAGCTGAACAACAACCTCAGCTGGAGCAAACAGCACCACCAGCCTGATCAAGAAAGCTCTTCACAAACTCTACTTCCATAGGTGACTGAGATGAGCTGGTCTGGGAAGCTCAGTCCTCACCTCCTTCTACAGATGTGAAGTGGAGAGCATCCTGTGCTCCAGCATCAATGTGTGGCATGGAGGCTGCACAGCTGCAGAAAGAAAAGCTTTGCAGA
>JARVLU010001462.1:24471054-24482565 GCA_031762415.1 Simpsonichthys santanae
AAGCTGTTAGACTCATGAACATCTAACCAGAATAATCACTGTGGAATATTACATCATGTTGCTGCTGATCTGTTTCATGTTGCTGCTGATCTGTTTCATGTTACTGCTGATCTATTTCATGTTGATGTGTTCATTCGTGCTCATCTGCTCATACAGACTCATGTTTGTGCTGCTGTTTGAAGTAATGTTTTTATGCTATTGGTGCCTAGTGTATTTTTAGTTGATGTTTTTCTTAGTACTGTACATATCATATATTAGATCTTATTACTGTTTTTCTTTTACATTTTATTGTTGGATGTAACTGGGACCCTGTTTACATAATCTCGTTCCATCACCACATGTGGTGTGAATGACAATAAAGAATCTCTGACTCTGCCCTGTGGTGGAACAAAATTGTGTACACAGAGGCCTAATTAAATCCAACAAAAGTATAAAATGTAAAAGAAAAACAGTAATAACATCAACGATATGAACTAAGAAAAACATTAGACTAGAAATATGCACTAGTACCGGTAGTACAAAAATAATAAGCAGCACGAGCATGAGTCTGTGTGAGCAGATGTGTACGAATGAACACAACAGCATGAAATAGATCAGCAGCATGATGTGATTGATTTTTTTTTTTTTTCACAGTGATTATCCTGGTTAGAGATTCATGAGTCTAACATCTTCAGGGTAGTAGAAGCTGTTCCTCAGTCTAGTGGTTCTACACTTAATGCTCCTTGTTGTCGTTCCTGAGGGGAGCTGGGCAAAAAGTGTGTCCTGGATGGGGTCCTTCATGATGCAGGTGGCTCTCTTCCTGCATTTGGAGGTGTAAATGTCTGTGATGATGGGGAGACCGACTCCAACATCTTCTGTGCAGCCTCCATGCCACACTTTGATTCTGGAACACAGGATGCTCTCCATTTCACATCTGTAGAGGGAGGTGAGGACTGAGCTACTAGAAAAGCTTTAGTAAACAATAATACTGTATATGAAAATTTGCCCTAACTAATTAAAACATTAAGGATAACTAATTAAAACATTAAGGATAACTAATTAAAACATTAAGGATAATTAATTAAAATGTTAAGGATAATTTAACATGTCTTTGAACAAATTCAATAATAGTCCTCAAGGAACTATTACTAAAATAAAAAGAATGCAGTGAATCAGATTTTGTTCACTATCATCAGGATATACAGTGTGGGAGCTGCTGCTCTGCAGTCAGTGTTGAATATTGTTACAGCTCGTTCGTGTCGCTCTCAACCAGCAGATGGTGTAACAATCCTTCATCGAGGAACTTTTTGCCTGAAACCCATCAGACATTAAATCTGTCAAACAAAGAAAAGCAAGACATACAAGAAGACTTTTACATAGGAAACATTCTGAACCAAAAATGCACAAATATTGTTAATGTTGACAGGTGCACTGGAACAGTCTGCACTACATAAGATAAATTAAAAACATTTCAATTAAATTATTAGTGATTATTGTAACATTTTATTGCAAAATGTTTGCAGATGTTATGTAACTAATCAGGTGAAAATTTTACTCACAAAACCAAATGAGCCTGATCAAATATCTGCACAATATGTGCTACAAATGAGCCTGATCAAATATCTGCACAATATGTGCTACAAATAACAAGTAAATACTGTAATATGAAATGTAGGTGTTTTTTCTTTTCTTTGAGCCACAGGAGTCACCAACCATGTGATCTGTGAGGAAAAATAATGAAAACTGTTTTGCAGAGTGCATCAAAGAATTAATGTCTGTTTTATGAAGGTAATTCTATCATTTAGTTCTGTACTCAATATTTTGGGATGTGTGATCTCATGTTCAAAGTGAACCTCTTCATACTGAATAAAGTCAGACCAGTAATGAATAATGTAAGCACATCTAAATGGAAATGTAAAGCTTGAAGCTACACTTTCTCACTTTGCAGCTGAATGACCTTTTTTCATGAGATAAAATTGGGAAAACCAAAAAGTAAATTACTGTATTTAAATAAACTTGCTTAGAATTTTTCACTTTAAAATGTTAATAGCAGAATAATAAAATGGGGCCCACCATTTATGCTCATTACAAAATGAGCATAATTGGGGGCTGAACTGCCTTCATCTACTCTGCTTCCATAATAAAACATTATTCAATAGACTTTAACTTACAACTTGAATATTTACAGCTCTCCAATAAGACGTTTAACAGCCTTTGTTTGGGTCAACATCATTCAAGGATTTAATTAAAAACCAGATGACTAATCGTGGCTAAATATCATTATTTAACATTGTCATCAAGTAAAAATAGATAACATTAAGTCTAAATGACAGCAATAATGGGAATTTATTGAAGAGCTTCAAAATGTTGATCAGTCAGAACAGCAACATATGGTAATCTAAAAAAAAAAAAAAAATCCAACCCTTACTGGTTTACACTAACACTTTATACATTCCTTGTGCATCATTTCAGATAGTTTATCTCTCATTTGATCACTTGTCAGTCATAAGGAGAACAGTCTGGGTCATCCTAACCAAAACCCAAGACCCCAGACCAAACTTCATGGAGTCTGTCACTCCTGTCTACATGGGCTCACCTATAACGTTTTATTTCTAGAAATTTCTCTTCCATCGGTGGTGATAAGACCTTACAGGCGTATCATATCCTAAGTTATTTCTGATGATGTAACAGATTCTATGACTACTGCTGTAAGAAAAACACATTCTACCTCGGCTTTGAAAGGTTACATCACTTTCTGTCCAGCCTGAACTCCAGATCATTCAGGTTTGAACCGTCCAGACTGAAGCAACTCGTGGCCCACTTTTGGCAGCTGTAGATGAGGTGCTAAAATAGTCCTGACTCTTTTGGTAACGCGTCTGTGTGAGCAGTTCCTTTAGAGGTGAGACAACGTGCAAATGACAGCACAGTGAGTAAAAATGTCACTGATTCTTGTCAAACACACGTTAAATGTTTTCTTTTAAGTAGTTCCTCTGTTCTGAACCTACAGGAATATTTTGTGATTTCATTTTTTTTTTTTTTTTTTTTTTCAGCTAAAGAGTCAAAACAGACCAGCACAGACTCTCTGAGAGGGTCAGCTTTTATTACGTCCTGATCCTGTCACATCTTTACAGGTACTGCAACAAACCCTGATGTAACGAGAGGAATTCTTGCTCATGTCCCATCACTGGGAAGGCTCTGGCTGTCAGGATGCCTGAAGCTGATTGGTCAGAAGTAAGTGCCTCCTTTGACAGTCCCAGGTATATATTCATTTTATTTTCAAGTGGCTAAAGACAGAGCACTGTGGATTCCTGATATCAGCTGGTTTCCCTGTTTTCCACTTGTGTCTGGTAAGTTGAGGATGTATTGCAAATCATCTTGAGCATCCGGATGAAATTTCAATCCTTTCAGTGTTTTCCATGAGAGATTTGCATTCACATTCTGAGATCTCTCTTACATTGTTTTGTTTGTATTGTTGCCCTTTTGGAAATGTTTCCCTGCAGTGCCATGAGGACCCAGCGGACTCTTCACGTTTCCACTCCTGTGAGGCACAGCCTCACTCTGACCAAAGTGGCCGGGACCCCCATTTACCTCAAGCTGGATTCATCTCAGCCAACGGGATCCTTTAAGATCAGGGGCATCGGTCACCTCTGCAAAACTGTGAGTACTTCCACACGAAAAAAAAAAAAAAACAGGACAAATTCAAAGGAACCGGCCTGGACCAGTTCAAATGTGTGTGCCGCAGTGGAAGCTGAGCTGTGTGTTTCTTGACAGTGGGCAGACAGAGGATGTGAGCGATTTGTCTGCTGTTCAGGTAAGACATCTTTTATTGGCTGCATTTTCACGAGTACCTGGAAGTGAAGTTTTGATGACCCGGAGCTCTACAGGAGGAAATGCTGGCATGGCTGCTGCTTATTCTGCCCGCCAGCTTGGTGTACCCGCAACCATCGTGGTCCCGAGTGTCACCCCAAACCAAACAGTGGAGAGGCTGAAGGACGAGGGAGCAAATGTCATCATTCATGGCAAGGTTGGTGAACTCGTGCACTGTTTGTTTAGTCAACCGTAGTTCACTTTATATGACCAAGTACATAAAGATGTGGAACGTTTGGTTGAAATCAATTTAATTTAATCCACTGCAGTGATATATTCATGGAAGAGTGCACACAGCCAAGCAGAGAAATAGTAATACTATAGTTTGTTGCTTTTAAAAGTTATTTTACCCACAGACTCAATGAAACAAAGTTACATTTTCTATTTTTCAGTCTTTGAATGATAGTATTGAACACGGCCAGCAGCTCGTAGCAAACAACCCAGGCTGGATATTCGTCTCTCCCTTTGATGACCCGCTCATATGGTGAGACATTTTCAGTTGTCTGCCCAGCAGCGATGTCCAGTACTGTACAGGAATCCAAGCAATAAAGGACATGCATAAGAGATAACCTCTGCTTTATCCTGAACTGTCTTCTACAGAACACCTGCAGATTAAAGTAGACTCTGCTCAGATCGTTCAGATTGTCCACACAATCAGAAAGGAGTAGATTTAATATGTTTTATATGTATTTTATGAGTGGACAGATGTGAAGCAGATTGTCCGTGAGTGTTAAAGCAGGAAGTGACAGGTTGTTTCTGTGCTCAGGGAGGGTCACACGTCTCTGGTGAAGGAGCTGGAGTGTGACCTTAAAGAGAAGCCTGGAGCCATTGTGCTGTCGGTGGGAGGCGGAGGTTTGCTCAACGGAGTGGTGGAGGGACTCCGTCGCGCCGGCTGGTCTGATGTGCCCATTGTAGCCATGGAAACCGTGGGAGCACACAGCCTCAATGCAGCTGTGAAAGCTGGGGAGCTTGTCACTTTACCGGCCATAACAAGGTATACAGGACCTCGTTTTTTTTTTTAAACAGGTGCAAGGACGTCATCTGGCTGTCATGACATTTGTTTGGATCTGTGCAGTGTAGCAACCACACTGGGCCTGGTGAGGGTTTCTGCACAGACTTTCAAACTGGTGGATGAGCACATGGTTTATTCTGAAGTTGTCACTGACCAGGAGGCGGTGGAAGCTGTTGAACGCTTTGTGGGTGAGTGAAACTGGCTCCAGAGCCGAGAAGCTGTGCAATGACAACAAGCAGCCATGAAACTGAACTCTCCTGTTGCTGCCTCCTCCTCTTGCAGACGATGAGAAGATCCTGGTGGAGCCTGCCTGCGGAGCCGCTCTGGCAGCTGTGTACAGCAATGTTATCAAAAGGCTGCAGGGTGAGGGCAAGCTGGCACCACGGCTGGGTCCGGTGGTTGTTGTTGTGTGTGGCGGCAACAACATCAGCATGGAGCAGCTCCAGCAGCTAAAGAAGAAGCTTGGCATCGTCTAGTGTCTTGGGCCCTCCTGACCTTTTCTTTCTTTCTCTCCACCCGCCAGCCTCAGTCCCTAAACCCTTTTATTCATCCATGGAGCAAATCATTCCAGACTGAAGCTCTCATTAGCACTGAGATGACAACCATGAGAGTACAGTATGTGGCTGTGGGGCTTTTTGTCTTATGAACTCAAATAACTCAGATTTTATAAAGAACTCATTTGTCTGAAGTGGGATTGCATTGTAAAAATGACCATGTTGTTAAACAGCTTTTTTTTTTTTTTAATGTTCCAATAAACTTATATTTATATACCTTTTAATTCTTGACATTGAAAATATACCAATTTCTTATACAAGCTTCACTAATCTCATACACATGTAACATACAAGTGCTGGTCATAAAATCAGAATATCATGGAAAAAGTTGATTTATTTCAGTAATTCCATTCAAAAAGCGAAACTTGTATATTAATTCATTCATTACACACAGACTGATATACAGTATTTCAGATGTTTATTTCTTTTAATGTTGATGATTATAACTAACAACTAATGAAAACCCCAAATTCAGTATCTCAGAAAATTAAATATTACTCAAGACCAATTAAAAAAGGAATTTTAGAAATGTTGTCCAACTGGAAATTATGAACATGAAAAGTATGAACATGAAAAGTATGAACATGAAAAGTATGAGCATGTACAGTGCTCAATACTTAGTTGGGGCTCCTTTTGCCTGGATTACTGCGGCTATGCGGTGTGGCATGGAGTCAATCAGTTTTTGGCACTGCTCAGGTGTTATGAGAGCCCAGGTTGCTCTGATAGTGGCCTTCAGCTCTTCTGAATCGTTGGGTCTGGTGTATCACATCTTCCTCTTCACAATACACCATAGATTTTCTATGGGGTGAAGGTCAGGTGAGTTTGCTGGCCATTAAGAACAGAGATACCATGGTCCTTAAACCAGGTACTGGTAGTTTTGGCACTGTGTGCAGGTGCCACGTCCTGTTGGAAAATGAAATCTGTATCTCCATAAAGTTGGTCAGCAGCAGGAAGCATGAAGTGATCTAAAACTTCCTGTTAGATGGCTGTGTTGACCTTTGACTTCAGAAAACACAGTGGACAAATGCCAGCAGATGATATGGCACCCCAAACCATCACTGACTGTGGAAACTTGACACTGGACCTCAAGCAATATGGATTCTGTGCCTCTCCTCTTCCTCCAGACTCTGGGACCTTGATTTCCAAAGGAAATGCAACACTTATTTTCATCAGAGAACATAACTTTGGACCACTCAGCAGCAGTCCCAGCAGGTGAGACGCTTCTGACGCTGTCTCTTGTTCAAGAGTGGCTCGACACAAGGAATGTGACAGCTGAAACCCTTTTCTTGCATACGTCTGTGCGTGGTGGTTCTTGAAGCACTGACTTCAGCTGCAGTCCACTCTTTGTGAACCTCCCCCACATTTTGGAATGGGTTTTGTTTCACAATCCTCTCCAGGTGTGTTGATCCCTGCTGCTTGTGCACTATTTCCAACCACACTGTTTCCTTCCCTTCGCCTCTCTTGGACACAGAGCTCTGTGAACAGCCAGCCTCTTTAGCAATGACCTTTTGGGTCTTGTCCTCCTTGTGCAAGATGTCAATGGTCGTCTTCTGGACAACTGTCAAGTCAGCAGTCTTCCCATGATTGTGTAGCCTACAGAACTAGACTGAGACCATTTAAAGGCCTTTGCAGGTGTTTTAAGTTAACTAGCTGTGACACCAGGTGTCTTCAATATTGAACTTTTCACAATATTCTAATTTTCTGAGATACAGAATTAGGGGTTTTCATTAGTTGTCAGTTATAATCATCAACATTAACAAAAATAAACATTTGAAATATATCAGTCTGTGTGTCATGATTGAATATAGGAATTGCTGAAATAAATCAACTTTTTCATGATATTCTATTTTATGACCATCACATGTATACAGGTAGTTGCATCCTGTGATGCAGCTTTTTATGCTGCATGATATTTCTGTATACAGTATAGAGAAACAATTACATTTTAGGTAAAACATGTTTTTGGTTTCATGAAATGGCCTGTATGGTACACAACATTTTGCTTAAATAATATTAGTTTAACAATGAGATGCTCAGACCTATCAGCCATGAAACTACTTGTAGGTCCTCTTTATGCCACCATCTGCTCCCTAACAGGTCTCTCTTGAAAATGAGTTCCCGTGGCTCAATGAGACTAACCTGGATAAATAAAGGTTAAATGAAAAAATAGCTTTGACCCAGTAAGAGCGTACACAAACACCATCTGAGCTGACGTCCTGAAGTGTCTGGTTCTGGGACATTAGGCGATTATCAATAGATTCTGTGGACCTGCTGTTATCAGATCCAGTCAGAGGGATACCTCAAGGTTGAGTGAAGTCCTCATAGACTTTGATCTGTTTGTCAGAGTCATATCCAGATTAAAATCAGGATGCAGATTTTCCTAGTAAAACTTTAGACTTACAACCTGCGCAATGCCATTATTTCAATCAATCAGTAAGTTACTATGATATTAATGGGTAGCTATAATTTATTTATCAATAATTATTATATGGACCATACATTGTTAAAAATGTCATTAAATACATTCAGACAGAATAAGTCACCTTATGTGTATGCAGTACATATTTCTAAAATTTAATATGTGTAATATTACTCATATTAAAACAGTTGTAATTGGAGTTAAAACCTGAATGTTTATCCTGGTTGCATATTTTCATAGCGAAGAATAGTACAGTACTTGTGTTATTAAGTCTGTCAGTGCCACAGCAGACAACACATTCAGAATATAAACACTTAGGAGTCAAAGGTTTTGAGCTGTACCCAAACGTTGAGCTGAGCATCAGCCCTCTGTTGTTTTTAAATGGTCTCGTTGTCTCAAAGACCTTTAGTTTCTCAAATTGTTATCAGACCAGTCACAGCACATGACATCTGCACATCGTGTGAATATGTCCAGACTTCTGGCTGGTCAAGACATGATCTTTTTCTAGCCCTTTGAAACGGGGAACAGAGGCAGTAATGAGGCTTTGTGTAAAAAATAGACAGGTGTCCATCCAGAGGACCTGACTCAGCCTTGTTAGATTAATCTACTTGGATTAGAGCATGCATCAGAACAGACAGGCATTTTTAAAAACTTGAATCTTTAAATTCTACAAATACATAACATATACTGTACTTACTACATGAATCCCTACAAAAAGCACTTGCTTAGTTTATTTTGGAGAATAGTTCTCAATAAACTCAAGAGTAGTGCAATTTACAAGAAGCAGCATGTGTTGCTTATGAAAGCTTTGTCTTTTTATACAGAAAAACACACCGGCTGATTGTCATGCACAGCTCGTCCTACTTTCCTTTCAATAAGGTTCAAAATAAAGCTGATGAAACTACCAAAGAAGACATCAACAGGAGCACAGATCTGGCTGGAACTGGTCTGACCCAGCACAAAGAGTCTGTTTTGTAGTCAGCAAACAGCCACGGGGCCACACGCTCAAAAGGAGACAAGAACAACACGCTTCACAGGAATCATTTGTCATGAACAATCAATGTCCACCATGACGTGTCTATTATGTCATGTTTTACTGGACATGATCAAGCCAAAAACTTGCTTTCCCAGATGCCCCAGTCCCAGACAATTTTAAAAGCTAAGCCAAATCTACATAACTTGGAATAATGCTGCGGAGGTCAAATGTAGTGTAAAAATATATAAACGGGACATTTAACAGTTGTACATGAAGACATTTCTTTATTATCACACATAAATTTCAAATGCCATTCAATTCTTTACATCTGTATAATCCATTTAGATATGTTACTCATGTGCAGAGGTAAGACAGTAAAAGTTAATGCAACCATAAATAATTGTAATAAATATCAAGTAAATGTACAGCACACATTTCATCGCAACACCTCTTTTTATTAATTTGTCCTTTTTGTAACCTCATGTACCCCCCCCCCCCCCCCTCTTCTTCAGGAGCACATCAGAGAGCAACCCCATTAGCAGCGGTTTATCACCCTTTAAAAAGCAACTAAATTAAAAATAAATAAACTTGTAAGAGGCTCAGCAATCCAACGCAACTTGATAAATCCAAGTAAAATGGCAATTTGACTCACACTAGAAAAACATTGCGTCACCATGTGTAGAAGAAACGAACCATCTGAGCACAAGATGAAGGTGATCAAGATTATTATCCAAAAGTCCTAAAAAGTAGCAACACAGCAAACTGGAGATCCAGCAGACATCTTCTAGTTTGTTCCTTTCAGAATCTTTTTTTGGAAGAGTAGTGCAAACCAAAAAAAAATACTAAACTAGAAGGTCAAGAGAAGAAGCAAGTAAAAACTGCTGTCAAACATTACCTCAATCTATTCAGGTCTTTTTTTTTTTAATCTAGGTCATTTTTACACAGCTAAACATTTGGTTATGAGTAAAATAAAAACGCAAACTTTCAGCTTTAAAACAAATCTATGGAAAGGCAGAACTCTGACCTCTCGGCTGCTCTCTGCTCCAGTGTACGTTGAGTAGATGGAATATGATTAATAGATTAACGGGACTTTTTACACGACTTGAACAGCCTTTCTTCAGAGCCTTTAATAAAATGTATTCAGTTTCCATAGGCATAAAGTAGTTTGTTCATCAGCAGGTCATTTTTTAAACAGGCAGTAAAACGACACAGCACTTGTTCCTGCCTGCTCCTACAGAAAGCCTACGTAGTCAGAAAGAGGCATCGGCACAAATCTCTCGTTTCTGCTTGGAACTACTTTTTCTCATATGTTAAATTATTCTCTTATTTTTGGTTTTCATCGCACAGAAACAGCAGAGTCTTCTCTACAGCAAAGGCATGTTCCGAGCATCATCCCTTCAAGGGAGATACAGAGGAAAGTGGCTCTCGTAAGCATTTGGAGTGGACGTATTTGACTGTTGCCTTTGAGGCAATGTCACCTCCAGCATCTCAGAGAAAACCTATATCAGTCTTTAAATAAAGCAGCTGTAAAGTGTTGATGTGAAGTTGTCTGATTGAGCTGTTCATTTCACCAACAGGACCCAACCACAAACGTTAAAAAGGAAGGGAACAGGAGAAAAACATCAACGGCTGTGTTCCTTCAATGCCATCGTCAAATTCACTGCATTGTATACGACATATTTGCAGCTTCAGTGCTGATTCAGATCATGTTCCCTGGATTCTGACAGATTATTCATCAAAAAGAATTATAAATGCAGAATTTAAGCAATTTAATACACAAGCTGTTGTAACTTCGAATGCCACCCAAGATAAAACGGGATGACGGAAGGATGAGTCAGAGGTAAGGGGTGAGGTGTTGGGTTCATCTGGTTGGAAATGTCCAGCTTGTCAATTCTTCTTATCCGCTAAGAGGGTCCTCGCGGTAGTGGATGGCGTAGCGCAACTTCTCCAGCATCACATCCAAAGAAGTGTACTGGGGCAGTTTAACCATGAACATACACGTCTCCACACGAATGTAGCGCGAGTCAGGCTGACCTGCAGAGGAAACAAAAACAGAGTTCAACAGAGTTGTGCTTCTTATCACTGACATATGTTTGTTTACCACATCAGTTATTAACAGAACTGAAGAAGGCCAGGGAGTTGCTGGGCAAGTTTCTTTCAGCTCTCCCTTCA
The DNA here is from genome assembly GCA_031762415.1 of Simpsonichthys santanae. Lineage (NCBI taxonomy): Eukaryota > Metazoa > Chordata > Actinopteri > Cyprinodontiformes > Rivulidae > Simpsonichthys > Simpsonichthys santanae. Next base: position 24,482,034 of record JARVLU010001462.1, read on the forward strand.
GCAGGGGGTCGTCACAGCGAAGAAACTGACATGAAACATCTGGAAGTTGTTTTACAATGCCCTTCCTGACGCAACCTGGACTCGAACCGGCAGCCCCAGGATTACTAGGCTGCAGCACTCAATCTAAAAAGCTACCGCAGCCCAAATGAGTTGCTGTGCAATAAACTCCAGAAATACAGTAAGAAGATTGTTTAAGGGAGTGGTGGTGCAGAGGCTAGAGAAGGTGGGCCTGTGATCGGAAGATCGCTGGTTCAACTCCCAGTACCAACATCAAAACGTGGGTGGAATAGGTGAAGCACCTACACCTGTCTCCAACCTCATCTGACCCACACTGGGCCCTTGAGCAAGGCCCTTAACCCACACCATCTGCTTCCCTGGGTGCCCTAGATAGCAGCTCTCTGCTCCACACAGAGGGCTGTGATAGCTCGGTGGTCTGTGGTTGTGTCAGGAAGAACATATGGCGTAAAAATAATCGCCAAGTCTTTGTACAACTTAGTTCACTGTGGTGACCCCTGAAGAAGAGAGCAGCCGA
>JARVLU010001462.1:24483785-24502342 GCA_031762415.1 Simpsonichthys santanae
AAACACATTTAAAAACATTAATATGGCCGTTCGAAGTTGTTTTACATTGAAAAAAACGTGTTTAAAAAGACGTGACCAATCGCCGTTTACTTTCGGTTTCGTTTTATGGCCGAAAATCCGCATATACGGCCGCGGATCCAGTTTAAGGCTTAATCGGTTTACGGCCGAGCTGTTAGAACGGATCTCGGCCGTAAACCGGTGACTACCTGTATATATATATATATATATATATATATATATATATATATATATACACACACACATACATATGTAGAAGAAATATGTAAGTGGATGTTCTTGCTCTGATCTGTTCAGTGTTCCTTCACTATATAAACTAATACTGTATTTGGACAATCCCATTTAAGAAAAGTTCAAAGTCTGTCTTCAGCTGCAAGATTAACCATTTTATAATAATTGTCAGCAGTTTCTACACCAGCACCATTGATATGAGCTTCACACAGAGGTAGGAGTATTGAGTCCGATTGATGCGCTGCTGAGAGAACCAGTTAGTAAATACCTGCAGCCCCGTCTGGAGGGGCGATCTTCATGGGGTACGGGGGGACGTGGGCCGTGTCTGGCCCACCGTCCTTGCATGGGCAAGTAAACGGGATGCGTTCCTGGTTGCACGCAAACTTGATGAACTTGCAGAGCTCTTCCTGAGTGAACATCTCCAGGGCGGTCCAGAAGAACTCGATGTGCTGGTCGGTCTCCATTAGACCCACTTGATACATGGTGTGAGCCTGTGCAGAGAGAGATTAGTGTGTAATAACATGATTAGCATATAATAGAAATACTAAAGCTATGAGTGGACAGACAGAAGGCCTCCTAGATCAACTTTCACTGACGTAGCTGGAAGAGGCTCGCCCAGAGAGGGTTCATGTAAGGAAGTGAAAACACGTGCTTTCCAGGGCAGTAACAGAACTTGCGGGGAGCTTTATTCACCTTGAGGAACTCCAGGTTGATGTAAGGTAAACCACATGTGCGTAGCTCGATCTCCAAGGGGCTGAGCATGGTCAGAAGTTGCAGAGGAATGATGGAACCGAGCCCAGCGTGCACCGCTGTCATACACTCCACATTCTCCAGCTCCCTCAGGCGAAGGTTTCGTACCGCCCGTGAATAAACATCCTTGTTCTCCCAGCTGAACGCACACAGGAAACAAATATGTAGGATAGAAATACACGACGATTTATAGCTTTTAACTATGATGTTAAATAAAACTTACGAGTGCATTAGGATAATGAAGCAAACATAACAAATCAACTGAGCTGTATGGTACCTGACAGCGAGGCTGCGCCCACCCTGACAAAGCTCCACATCTTCACCGGTCATAGTGACGTAGGTAAAAGTGCAGCAGGGCCGGCTCGGGGAGTCTGGGCTTTCTCCTGAATGGTGCTGTGAGGTGATTTCAGCACACAGGGCCTCCAGCTCACTCTCATCAGTTACCTGCAGCATTAGAGAACGGCAACAGGGGCCATTTTAAACTCACTAGAAATAAAGCTCTGGTAATGAAAAGATGTACTGCACTGGCAAATGGCATAAGTTTACACAGACAAGTTCACTAATGCAAAATGTGCTGCGGCCTCGCAGGAGGTCAACTGCAACCTGACATTCTGACTACAGCACTAGCTGTAGGGTTAGTGTTTAACAAGAATAAAAACATTAAAAAAAATGTAACAGTCAGACAATGTATCTTTTGATGATCATAAACTTTTCATCCTCACTTTCAGCCAACACTACCCTAGTTGAAATGTACATGGGGAGCAGAAACAAGAGAACAAAATGTAGGAGCAGTAAAAGGAAGATAAGCACTGTAGTATACATTAAAACTTAGTTTACATTTTCAAATTTCTTGACGTAGTTGTAGGTGAGGACATCAGCTTCTTGCAAGTCCTGCTCTGGGTCAAGAGGTTTGCCAACGAGGCCCTTCCAAAACGAGCCCAGTAGGTCCAAAGGAAGCGGGACATCAGCACGAATGGCTATGCCTAATAGCTGACCAAAGAAGTGCAACAGCTGCTCTTCTGCATAGCTGATGGGGCTGGGAGTCAGGATGAACTTTCCCTGAGAATAAAAACACACTGTGACCATTGTGAACAGAACCATCAGTTTTATGAAGACATGTTAGGCCAGCTTCATGTTTATGCTGGTTTAAAAAAATGTCCAGTTGTTTTACAGGGAATACCTCAGACAGTAACAACAAGATCCAAAATATCTTATGTATAGTAAGCTTTGTTGGGAAGAACAAACGGCAAAAACACAAGATATTAAAGGTTACCTTGTTACGGTTGGCTGCAGAACTGGGACAGGGAAGCAGCAGGGAAAGAGCAGAGCTCTGTAACTCCTTACACACCTGCCACAGGAAGTGCCGAAAAGAGCCGCCTGGGTAGACACATTCATAAAAAATGCTGCTTGGTTTCGAGAAAAGTTCAATCTTTGAATCAAGACAGCAAGACAAGAGGGAATAAAATGTAGAGGATAAATTCTAACTTGTGCCGTGAACTTCTTCTCCAGTGAAGCGGATGTTGAAGGCGTATGTTGGATCTCCACCGCTGGCCAGTTTCACACAGAGCTGGGATGACGGCACACAAGACAACTGGCGTGCTGCCTGGCAGAAATAAGTGTTCTCTGACGATTTGATTTCACCTGCAATACAAACAGATACATACAAAAGGCTGCTGCAATTCACTGCTATTAAAAGTGGAAAAATTAAGAAATAAAGGTAAGAGGAAGGCCTACCTCCAACTATTTCTAGAGGGTCCAGTGTAATCTCTGGAGCAGCATGGTCAGCTGTTCGCTGCACTGTGGCATTCAATACTCTGTTCATTACAGTGACCTTAGTGTCGTAGAAGATTAGGCCTGAATCAGTGGAGAGAGCAGTGGTGGGTTAAAAAAAAGTCTCATTAGATACGCTGTTGCCCTTTTATTGGTTTCCAAACCAAATACGTCAATTCAATTTAAGCTGATAACAATATTCTATAAAAGATGATGCTTTATGTGATGGAGGGACAAAATGTTAAACTGTAATCAAAAGTTCAGCTGAATGTCCTTTGACAGAAAATGGTGAGTAAATGCTACAGTTTTTTCCTCTGTTGCATAAATTACAACTTTCAGAACATTTGAGTTCATGACTGACAAGATGCTGTCTCACTATTTTAAGCTCCAAGACTAAAGACGATCTCCAAATGAAGGTAACAAAAGACGGCTTCATTTTTAGCACGCGGGCAGGATGTCTCTTTGGCAACAAGCTCACAGAGACAACCTAAATGTCCAAACTTAAAAGCCTAATCCAAACAGATGGAGTCAGGAGAAGTGTGCCAAGATCCCACTCACCTTTTGCCTCACACAACAGAGCTGCAATGCTGTTCTGATACGTATGTGTCTGTCGCAACTCCACAAGTGGAAGGAAGAAGCCCTCCAGGGTGTTGTTGAGGGACTGCAGCAAGGCAAAGCGCAAGCGCACACTCTCCACAGGCACATCTGAAGACGTGAACACACAATCAAAAAGTTATAGAGAGCAAATGTTGGAGAGTTTACTTCTGATATTATATTACAGATGAACATAATGGAAAATGCTTGTTCGCATCACTGTAGAAATAAAATGCTTATTTGAACTTTTCGAGTCAATCAAAGTGCTTACTGAGGAGGCAGGCGACACGAGGATCTGCAGCATCGCTGGGGTCCAGATACACTTCATGGGGGTGCAGTCTGGCTGGTGTGATAGCCAGGTGGCGACACAGTCTGTTGATATACTGCACCAATGCCACATCCATTTCTAAGCTCCACTTTCTACAAGCCATCTGGGCATGGCGGGTGTCTATACAGGTGCACCTAATATAGAAGGAGACGTGCTTTTAAAACAAAAGATTTTCAACTTTTACCCAAAGGTTAATGCAGTCTAATGCTGGATGCTTATAGTAAAACAAACTATCCACAAATAGGACAACTGTATAAAAGATTATTGTTAAAACATTGTGATAGAGGTTCTAATAAATTGTTTAATGTGTTTGTTTTTTTAAAGAAAAAAAAATACTGATGGCAAATGTAATTTCTAAATACACAAACTGAATGTCTGTCAGTAGAAACAAAGCAATAAAAAGTTTAAATATGCATTATTATAAAAGAATTACAAAGGAATTTTGAGAAATAAAACTTGCGATGGGTCTTTTTCAATTAATCTAAAATGGATGTAAATATTTAAAGATAGCAAAAGCTATTGTACAAAAAAGTTTTTTAAAACCAAACAAACAAAAAGACAAAGCTGACAACATGATGTGTGATGATATTTGAATGTAAGCAGTCTAAGGGCTATAATTCTCCATGTCTCACCTTTCAAAGTGAAGGTCATAACCACAAGCCAAAATGGCTCTCCACATGCTGCGGATGTCCTGCTTGGCCCGGTCAACAGCAAACTTGTGAAAACCTTCCAGAGTTAAGAACTTCTCCTCAGAGACTAAAGAAAAACCATACGTAAGTGAAACGGCTCACAAACCCAAGAGGTAAACCAGAACAGTTATCAATGAGATATCAATAATAGAGGATTACTGCGTGCAATATCAATGTTGCAACAGACTCCAAAATAAGTTGACCAATGGCATAACATTTAGGTTGAACAAATATGTGTGCAGTTATTGTTTAGGAAATCATACCAACCTTCAGTTTTTTTGGCAGGAGATTTTTCTACATCTTTCTCGTCAGGTTTGGATTTCTCAGGAGACTTTGGTTTGAGGACTGCCTTCTTCTCACTCAGTGCCGTTCTGAAAAAGACACAAGACAAGACCAGTTGAGCCAGGTATCCTGTTGGAGTGTTAATGCACCAACGTGACACCTCCTGAAGGAGCATGCCTGCTCTATAGTAGAGTTGTCTATAGTAAATGTCTTACCTGACACTGTTGAGGACAGACTTTTCCTTGGTAAGAGGCTTGGTGATTGGTCTCTTAGTGCTCACAACCTTGCCTTGATGTTGTTCTTTGCCAGCTTTACTGTACTTGTTCTTGTTAGGCTTTGGAGTTCCATACTTCCTTAAAATCTGTACAAAAACAGATTTAAACAAATTACATGTAATGTGTTATGTAAAGCAGGGAGCGCTTTAAGAATTAACTGTTGAAAACTATTTAAAGAACAAACTGAGTATTTGAACAAGTTGAACGTGTTAAATGCTCTGTGTATTTGTTAATGCACTCAAACGCACACATAACAGTTTGTGCAGAGGCACAAAATGAAGGGCAGAGTGTGCATATTTGTCCTGTTCACCCTCTGTTACATACCAGAGTAAGTTGGTCTTCAAGCATTTTCTTAGGCGGTCGAATGTTGGTGAAGAAGGTATGTAGCAGGTTTCCAGGCGTCTGAGAGTTGATCTGCTCCTTGCTGAGGTAAATGTCAGATACTTTAACAGGCTTGGCTGGCGTGAGGCTGAGCATCTGCTCCGAGTGCACACAGCTTTTAAAAATATCAGTAAGGACGTCTCTCGCTCCAGGTAAAAGCTTGTCACCTTGAAGGATAAATTCATTTCAGTCTAGCAGTTGTTTGCACAACGTTAAAAGATGTAAAAATCAGAGTCAAAGCCCAACCTTTGATCGACTTGTCCAGGAAGTAGTCTTCTAGGGCAGAGCTTCCCTGTGTATCAAACAGGCTTTGGTTAACACTTGAAACAGTGAGGATCTCCTCATTGGTCAACTCCATCAGCTCCTCTTCTCCTTCCAGGCTGGACAAGCCAATCAGGTCACTGCTGTTGAATAAACTGGCTCGAATCTTTTCCACCTTAGCTCGAGAGCGAATCTATATGTAAATAAACAAACATTTCTAAATAGTTCTGATTCTACAAAACTAAAGAGAGAATATTATTGGTGCTGTAAATGAACCCACCTCGATGACAGCGTAGCCCTTAATGGGCCTGGTTGTGATGGTGCTGCTCTCAAAAGAAGTGACTGTGTGCAAAGAGCCCCCATCAGACACAGATGGTGTATCCGTGTTGTCAACAGGCTCCCCCAAGCTGCCAAGACTCCCCAGGCTTCCTGTGCTACATAGGGAAGTATCAAGACTTTCCTGACTTGAAACTGTCTGAGGGTCTTGGGGGCCCTGAGGGGGGTACGTGACTGCAGAAGCAGCAGCAGCAGGGGTGAGGAGTGGAACGGCTAAAAGCTCCTGGTCAACAGAAAGTTCACTGACCGTGCGGGAAACGCCCTGAGAGGAGCTACAAATAGAGGTCTGGCTGGTAGAAGCTGAAGCGCTCACGCTCAGTGCTGGAGTGACGCTGCTGGAGCTGTCGGGGCTCTCAAGACCTCCGCTGCTGAGAAAGGGTCGTTCAGGTTCAGGGGCTACTTTGCCGTCCTGAGGGCTTGACACTCCAACTCCAACTCCTGACTTCTTTTTAGGGTCCTCTTCCTGCAGAGGTATGAAGACTTCATCTTTGAAGAGTCCACCATGTGCGTTGCAAGCCCTGCGGATAGCATTTCGAACCACGGCCTCCTCGAGGTGCGTGGGGATTCCTGAGAGCACCAGCAGGCGGCTGTGAGTGGTGGGACCCACCAGGGCCTGGCAAGCATCCGTCACTGCATCGCTCGTTACACTCAGGCCTTGTGGGTCCTTATTGGCAAGATGTCGCAAGATCATCAGAAGTGTGAGGCAGCGGTGGAACCACAGCATGTCCTCAGGTTTTCCTCCTGCCATGTTGAGGAGGGCACTGTCGCTTTCTGACAACCTTGCACCTCCACTTCCCCGTTTCCCAGAGACAGCTGCTGCCACAGCAGCCGCTGCTCTCTCACGCTTCATCTTCACCTTTTTACGTTTGGATAGCAGACTGGGGCTTTGTGGAGTCTGGCCTGGGGATGATGAAGACGATGAAGAGGAGTCACTAAGGTTAGGGGCACTTGTAGAGGAAAGAGTTCCCACTGAAGAGTTACCAACATTGAGGGGAAGTGTCACCTCTGCCACTGCCAGACTCATCTCCATCAAGGCATGAAAGTAGGTAGAGAACCGGCTCTGCTCTGCCCCCAGCGCCAACGCAATGTTTCCAGAAGAAGACCCTCCTGCTCCGGGCCCTCCAGCAGTCCATCCCTGAGTTTCTCGGTCATAAAGCTTTCGAAGTTCTGTTTGCATGGCCATGAGCACTGCGAGGCAGGGGTTAAGCAGCAGAGCAATGGAGCTGGAGAGGCCAGCGGGGCTCTTACGTTGCTCTAAGTGATGGATCTTCCGTAAAAGTTCAGCTAACAAGTGAAAGATCAGTTCTTTGATGGAGGGTGCCAGATCAGTAGTCCAAAGCAATCCACCTACAAACATGACAGAAAGATTAGGAATCCTCTTCCACGGTCGGACTCATCTTTGAAAGTTAGTTCATTTGAAAGTCTAGTCGTTAAGAATAATTATTACATGGGTTTAACATGTTGTTTTTCAAGAACAAGAACAAACATTGCCTCATATTTTACTTCAATTTTCACACCCATGATTTTATAAGAAATTACTGAGAAAATGTTTTAATTATAAATAACCCAATCATAGTACGCATTATTCAGTATACTTGATGGTGCTATTATTTTATTAAAACTAACTAAATGCAGAGAGTAAATATTCAAGTACAGTATTTTATAAATACAGTACAGTTAAAAAAGGTGTGCACCTACCAAGTAGCTCTACCACCTGCAGCAGCACTGACGAGGGAACGGTGTCCAGCTCATCCTCCAGTCGTTCACAGCTCTCTCCCAGCTTCCACGTTAACAGCTGCTCAGCAAAGGCCATGGCCAAAGGAAACTCTAACGGCAAGGAGTGCAGCACCAGAACAGCACCAGGAGGGGGTGACACCCCTATGAATCAAAGAAAAATAAATATAATTTCAACCTCTCATCAGATGACTTTGTCCTTTCACAGGAAATGTGACACAGCTATGGCTAATTTCTTTTTTGTACTTAAGATACCAACCCAGTTTGATGTGCACTTTATCAGTGGGGATGATAACTGAGGGGTATTGGTTGGTGGTGGGGGGAGGAGTAAGGCCTGTGTTGGTAGGAGAGGCATCGAGAGGATAACACACGGCCTCCATCAGATTCAGCTGACCATTTCTACGAACTTTATGACCCAGGCCATACACCATGACTCGAGCCCAGGGAGCCTTGTACAGGCTGGAACTAAAAAAATAAAAAAGATAAAAACCACGAGAGAAAGTTAAAAAAAAAAATAAATAAATAAAACAATAAATAAAAGTTATAGTAAGGAACCAAAATCCATTGCTCTTGATGGTACTGGTTTATATTACTATACATATGATAACTCACTCTTTGCGGCAGCCTAGCTGGCTTTCTTTACAGGACACACTCACAAAAGCAGCACCTGGAAAGCTGACATCCATGCCAACTTTTGACTCCGTCACAGGAAACTCCTCTGATGTAAACTGTTCAGGTGCATTCTGTAATCACAACCATGTTTTAAGAGACGTTTACCAACTCGCAGGTGTATAACCAACATATTCATTACAATGCACACTGGCCGGCTCCGCTGACCTGTAGGAAGCAACAGATCTGCTTTGTGAGCTCCAGTAAACTCTCCTCTCCCTGATGCAAGGCACGAGTGATGGCCACTGTCAACCACTCCCGGATGGGCTGAGCGTTGCCCTGGTAAAATAGATCTGTGGGAGAGCAGCTTTGGCCCTCAAGGTTGTGAAGCAATGACTGAGCCAAGAGAATGGAGCTGGAACTAATAGTGCCATCTGCAGGAAGAAGGAAGTTGGCATTGATAGTATAAGACTGAAAATGTATTTGACGTTGCAAGTCAATTAAAATATCATTTTAGACTTACTGGGAAGAGGAGGCGCCAGCAGCTGATTAGAGAGAAGCTGCAGGTGCTCCAAAGTAATATCACGGATAGCAGGTATGTGGAAGAGACGAGTGAATGTGTGGGGATTCTTGGGGGCGAAGATGTTTAGTAACGCCATGCGACAGTACAATCGAGCCAATGCGCTTTCACAGCGGAGAAGTTCCCTACAGCAAAGCAGCAAAAAGGATCATGAGCTCAGCAGCCATGATTCAGATAAGTCATGCGTGTCCACGTTGAATTTGATGTTACCTATGAATCTGAATGTTGCTACTGTCCAGCGAGACCAAGCCATTAGCTGCAGTACGTCGAGATCCAGCAGGTGGGCGTTCAAGCATCTCTATGGGATACCAGTATCTCACAAGCACGCCCTCACTGCGCAGGTACGTCTCTACCTGCACCAGTTCATTCACCTTAGCAAATGCACACATGAATAAATTAAGTTACATAAAAATATAAAGCGAAGATAATAAAAATGTAAAAAGTGATGAAAAGTTTCATTTACAGAGTCCACATCCAGAACAACCCCGTGCAAACCAAAGGTCTTCAGCATCCCACGGATTGCAAATTTGGGCAGTGCTGTTCCCCCTGTAGTGCTGTTGGTGTTGTTGCTGTCAGGACAGCGGATGACTACAGTCAGACCTGTGTTAAAAATACGTCGTGATGAGGATCTCTTAAATGACAACACATTCAGATGCAGATGAGACCTACAGTAGGAGGATGAGTCCATCTTGAAATGTGTAATGACTGATTACAAGAATGAATCCTGCTACAAATGTTAACAATATTTTTTTTTTCATTATATTTTTGTACCTTTGCGGACTTTATCAATAGTGAACTTGTTGGCCTCATCCTTAATATCTTCAATAGTCGGGAGGTAGAGATCTCGAGGAATACCACCATTTTCTTCATACAGGAACTCCACAGTCTGTCTCGCAATGTCAACCATGCCTGTTTCAGAAAATAAAGTCACAAAAAAATAACACATGGTCTTGAAAATTATATGGTCATTAATTTCTTTTATCACACATACCTACAAATTTACCCACATTTCAGTTTTTGATAAAAAATTTACTTAAAGTTTGATTGCCACTGATTAGTGCAGATTAAATTTGTTTGGTAAAAGATTATTTTTTCTGTAAGTTTATTTTAATCAAATAACTTGATAGGATTTAAATAATGCAAGTTTTATATTCTCTATCACTATTCTGTTAATTTTCCCTCGTTAAACCCGATGTTCATAAAATGATTTGTCATATTTGAGATGCCTCTTGGGTTTATTACTTTTACAGATCTGTTAATTTAATGGTCTAATCAAAAAAAAAAAAATTGGCAATACACAACCAGTATTTTTATGGTGTTTTGCTTATATCCAAAACCAAACATTTACAAAATGTCATAATGAACATTTTTTATTATTTACCCAGTTGCAGGGCACCCTTGATTTGGTCCAAGCCAGATTTTCTTTCTGCCTCATTGCGGAACCGCCTACGAATTGTAGGGAATACCTTCGTCTCCCAGGCCTTAACCAGAAGAGCATAGTGATCCTCCTGATGACAGACCAAATCAAAAGAATCAAATACAGACAAAAACATTGTTCAACCTCATTTAAACAAGCGAGGACTGTATTTACTCTTGGAGCATCATCATCATCCTCGTCGTCACTCTCATCATCTGCGATAGGCGGGGGATGTGAATCAGGACCTGAGGTGACCAGATTCTCATAGCTGAGCTCTACCTTGTAGTGGCATGACAGGTCACTGTTGTACTCTGTACAAGTAAAATAGAAAAAAAAAACAACGTAAAAACCGTGAATGATCAGTAATCATTAAAATTTAAACTAAAACAAACATCAGACATACGTTGCTGAACGACTGCCAGAGCTGCAATCCGACAAGGTGGGCCATGAGATCCAGAATCTGAAGTGACACTGGCCCCCGCATCATTATCACTGTCTGAGGCCATAGCAAAAGGGAGTGCTTCAAAATTTGCACTTATTTCTTCTGCAAGATCCACACACAAGTCAGCTGCGTTCCTGTGTGCTTGGCCTTCTGCAAATGCAAAAGGGCGGCTTCCGAAGTTGGCACGAATCTTTGCGTTCTATAAAAAAAAGAAAATAATGAAAAAAAAATGATGTAACAAAAAATGTGCAAATATAGAGTAAGTAAACTGTACAAAGTAAAAAACTATGTAAAGCTTTTATGTCGTTTTAACCCACCTTCTTTTGAATGTGAACAAGAGGCCACATTCCACCTGCCACATCTTCTAGAACAGGGTGAAGCCGCTGGCCGCAGTACGTGAAGTAGACCCTGCCTTTAGGGGCCTGTCCAGGGGGAGGAGGAGTGCCCTCAGAACGCTCCCAGCCAATTCCAGCCACATCACCTAAATTTATAAATACAAGTTTATTATCTAAATCATATTAGAAGGAAACTACACAATCTACAGACAGTTTTGTTGGCTTGCTTTTTAAAGAAACCAGTCAGTTCTCTTTAAAGAGTTGAACTGTGTGTCCAGTTCTATTCTAACTACAGTAAAACCATAGAGACTTCAGACTGAGTGGAAAGAAGCATTTTTATTGTTCCATCTCACCAGGAAGCAGAACCACATCGAGTCTGACACTCTTCCACTGCAGCAAGCTGGAGCCATTATAATGCACCGCCCTGCCATTACTGACACGCACACAGAAATCAAAGAAAAACAATTTAAAAAATGTAGTTAAAAATAAAAAAAATCACAGAGCACACAGAGGAAACAAAATGCAGGTGTTCATACTTGTGAAACAGGCATGTGCCAACAGGGTTCGTCCACGCTCCATCTCTCTTTTCTGCCTCTGTGGCAAAACCAAAAGACACAATTGGGCCACTGTCCTCCTCAGAGTCTCCATAGGAGACAATTTCTATCTCCCAGTAAAAAGATGGTGCCTGCAGGGACAAAAAGGGAACAAACTCTGGAAATTCTTTCAATTTTCAAGCATTACCTCATCTCATAAAAACATGCTCAAAAGACTGAAACAGCAAATACAACTGGTGGAGTAGCTTTCACTAAGATAAACTCACCTGAACAGGTACAGGAGAGGTGGCATAAATGAACGTTCCTCTGGGCAGCCCACCTCCAGCACTCGGATCAGCCAAGAAGGTGACTGAAGTGAGCCGTGATGAGAAGAGGCATGCACGGACTGGAGGGAACACTCGGGACGGACACCAAGTGATCTCCTTCGGCTAAGCAGACAAGTGCATAAAAAAGCAATTAGGATATAAATGAACGAGGCTTACAGAGTTAGACAAGTTCAACACCGTAATACTGAAATTGTGTTTAATTTGATCATAGATTATAGATAAGCAAACAGTCTAAATAATGTTTTCCTACATTTATTGAAAAAAAAAATATATATACTATACTGTATCATAAAATGTGCTTGTTACATGAGAAGAGATGTCTTGTGCCAATTGATGGCTGATATAAAACCACAACTGAACAAAGAAGTTATCCGCTCCCACCTGCCGCCTGTCTGTCTGCAGAGGAGGAGGCGGTGGTCGAGCACAGTCCCGGTACAGCATTCTTACTCTCTCACACTGTGCTTCAACCATAACAAGACGTTCTCCTGAACAAGATAAAATGAATCCATCAGAACAATCTAGCAAAAAAAAAAAAAAAAAAAAAAATTGCCTACTCCAGAGATCCGAGGCTCTTACCAGGACTGCACTCCTGAGCGACCAGGTTGAGAACCTCAACAGCAGCTGGACACTGCTGAATGAACTCTTCACAGAAGGAGCTATCCTCCAAGAGCTGGGCCATAACCAGGCATGCCCTGAAAATAAAGAAAACAAACTTCCAATAAAAACCCTCGTAAAGCTTTGTTCAGCATTACAGTCTAGATTAGGGGTCTGCAACCTGTGGCTCTGGAGCCACATGCGGCTCTTTGATCCTTCTGCAGCAGCTCTTTCAAACTTTGACCAAAACCGACATAAAAATGAATTTTATTGGTTGTTATACAAACAACAAAAAGTACTAGTTTTAGCTGTTTTCCTGTCATCTCTTTTGCAAATACAGTACTTTAACAGTTTGCTTTATTTCTATACTTAAGTAATTTTTCCACAATTTAACAAAAAAACAATATCACATAGGTCTGCATAGTTCATTGATGTTTTTATTAAAAAAGCTAACCCCCCACACCCCCCACAAGAATCTGGTCTTTTCATTTGACTTAAATTGTAAAAAATATGAATAAATTTTAAAAATCATTTGATATTTTTATCTTTATAATGTTGCCCCTATTGGTCACAAAAGTCTCCTCCAACAAACCTAAAGTGGCCCATGGGCCACCAGTTGACAATCACAGTTCTAACAGGTTGTTGCGCCTCTGGACATGTTTAATTTAATGAGTGAAGGTGTAAAAATGGCTCTTTTGATCATGAGGGTTGAAGACTCCTGGTCTAGAAGAATCAGTTTCAAAACACCATTTTCTTTACTTACTGACCTCGTTCTGATTTCAGCCAGCAAGCGCACTGCAGCCATTACTGGGCTGGAGCCGTCTCCCGTAGCTGGGAGAGAGGTGTGTATAGAGAGACTGCCCTCTTGAGGCAGCAGCATCGACTGTACTGCTTGAACCACTTTTTCTGTGATCGAGAGCTTATAGATGGGGAGAGCCTATCAGAGATGAGATACAGGGAGAGAGTGAAGTAAGTCAAATTCAGCTTGACACTTTCTACAACAATAATAATAATATAATAATAATAATAATATTAATAATACTGTAATAATAATAACGATGACTGCTCTGTCTCTTGAATTCTTACCTCAGATCTTGGAGTGCAGAGGCGTGATATCGGTACTGTCAAGACATCTGAGGCTTTGCTAGCTCTCCTGTACTCACAAGAAGGAAATCTGACAGTGGCGATGCCCTCCTGCTCATTTATGGACATAACTATGCCCACACTACCCAGCACCCCTTTACCCAACACCTGTACAACACAGGAATCACAGTAAATATGCTGGTTAACACAACAAAGCCATAATGAAAAAGAGATATGTTTTATCTAAAAATAAAGAATGTAACACAGTAATACTTAATTTTCTGCCTTTAAACTTAGAGAAGACAGAGGTTGTGGTTTTTGGAACCGAGCATCTTGGGAATAAACTTTGCAGCCTTTCATTTTCTCTGGATGACATTAATTTGACCTTCAATTCTAATGTAAAAAACCTTGGTGTTATTTTTTTTTAGGTCATGTCTTAACTCCCACAGTAAAAAAAGTTACTAGGACTGCTGTCCTCCCCCTGCAGAATACAGTATCTCTAAAAATTAAAATTAGATATACCGGTAAATAGATTTGCCAGTAAATAGATTTGTCTTTCCTCTAATAGAAAGGACACCTGGACCTTCCATTCTGTTTGTTTCTCCTCCCTATTCCTCTCAAACCCAGCCGGCCAAAGCAGATGGCCACTCGGCCTGAGCCTGGTTCTGCTGGAGGTTTCTTCCTGTTAAAAAGGAGTTTTTTCTTTCCACTGTTGTCTTTGTGCTTACTTAGGATGGGAGAATGTGACAACGTGAAGATTCAACAATCTTCTGTCTTCCTTGGATTGAGAACTTTTACTAATTGGTTTTTATAATGTTCTTTTATAATTGTATAATGTTTCTGTACAGTGTGACTTGGTGCTATAAAAATAAACTGAATTATGATAATATGAAAGCACAAAATTGTATTTTATCTGATTTTACCAACCTGGACTTCAGAACCGATCTTAATAGTTTCTTTGAAGCCTCCAAGTGCACAAAGTGCAGCAACAGCTTGCCTTCCAATAGCCTGAAGTTTAGCTAGTTTTCTTCCACTGCTGCTGCCATTCTCCAGGATACTCTCAGCATATTTCCCCAGTTGAGGGATAAACATCAGTGCCCGGGACAGCACCTAACACAAAGAGAAGAACGTTGGGCTTTTAAATAAACAAAACAAAGGATTTCTTAAAATGTCTTCTTCTTTTTTTCCCCAAGACCCAATAATCAGAACCTGCAGCAAATTACAGCTTCAGTTATTAACACTGAGTGTGGCAGTAGCTATGAAGATACAAGCAGAATGTTGCTTTACCTTTTCCACAGTACTTGTCCAGATCTGCGCAGTGTTGGACTCTGGAGCAGTGAGAAGACTGTGCAGCAAGGCAATAACCTCAGCAGCCATACTATTGGCAACATGGCCACTGATAAACGGCCTCACAGGGTCTGACCTGTTTAGAGCAGATTTAAAGAAGAATTGGAGTCAAGTCCACTGCCTACCATACACATTCTTACTGAAATATGCCATTTCTCTTTATTAGCTAAATAAGGACTAAAGAATGAGGGTCGCCTAAAGTAGAGATGATTTCTGCATCAAATCAGTAAATCAAACAGCACCTGGCCAACTCAGCATTTCTGTCCCTACAAACAGCCGTCTGTGCAGTTTTCTTCTTGTCTCCAGTCGTAATGCCCCCTGCAGATTCTTGAGCCAACGTCTCCACAGGTGGACCAACGCTCACTATGAGACCAGACTGAGCCCACTTGTTAGCCTTCCTGAGGGCAGCCAATGCTTCTTCTGTGATCACCTCACAGCTTCCACTCTGCAGAGCATTTATAACAGCACAAACATTAAACACAGAAAAATAATAAAATTGGTTTCCTATTAGAAATATGTACTTTCAACTTTAGGATTATTTATTTTTTTCACTGATAACACAACTTTTACCTTTGTCATATCTTTGTCCATCTTCACCACCTTTTCCATGTTTGCTCCAGTGCCCAGTCGAAAAGGACGTCCTTCGGAGCTGCTACGTTGTAGAGAGAGTAGAAAAGCACTTAAGAGAAATCCAGAGTCATCTTACAAATATAAAATTTAAACTGGGAGATCACAATCGATGTACCTTAGAAGTGGTTGCAAAACCTCATGCGATGACTGATCCTCTCGTTTGTGTATAAAAATCGACAGCTTGCCATCAACTGCTTCTGCCTCCTCCCCAACATCCTCTGGCTTGAGAGCTCCTTTGGAACTGGCACGAGACAGACTGGTGTCTGGCTCAGAGGAACTGGGGGACAGAAGGGTCTGACATCCTGGCAAAAGAAGAAAAAGTGATGTCATGACTATTAGGTTTAACATGCGTTTTTGGCATTTACATCAATAAAATGACAAAAACACAATCTATGATTATTTAGATCTTGAACAAACCTGGTACTACATAGTCTGCTAGTTTAGCTAGCAGCAAGGCAGCAATACGTGACGCTGGGTCGCTGGCATCCTGCTGCTCAGCATCTAGTGTGTTAATAGAGTAACTCCACGAGGGCAAAGCCACATTACCACAGTCCTCTACACTCATGAGAGGCAGAGCAGCTCGGCATAGCTGCAGGATGATAAGTACTAGCTTTGGAGAGGGTCTCTGATCAAGCAGCAGAGACAAGAGCTTTGAAACGCACGCAGGTTGGCTAAGGATAGCTTTCCCAATGTGGCTCCTGGGATGAAAAACAAAAAGGAGTTATACAGTAAAATCTTCTGATGCCATACTATGAACATTCATAGCATACTTAAAAATAATTTCAACTTTACCTGGAAAGATCATTGAGCAGACTGAGCACGTCCTGTAAAGCGTCATTGCCAGCTGCCTGGTTGCCACAGCACTCTGTAGCTCTGGCCAGGTGATTGGTTAGCAGACTGGAAACCTGCCTTGCCAGACCAGAATGAACTGCATCTGTAGATCCACCTTCAAGGACACACATGATAATCTAATCCATAGTTGCAACAAATACACTTTTTTTCTAAATCAAAAGCATCATTTCTGTTCTTGAACACAGATTTCTAATGATCAGCGTAAGTAAAAATGTTTCACACCTTCCACCTTCTCCCATTCGATGCAGCGGTTAGCCAGCACCTGAAAGGCAGCCCAAGCCATTGTGGCCACCTTCTGCTTCTTGGTCTGCTTCTCATTTGAGCTGCATTCCCTCTGACCACTTAAACTACACAGTCTATCCATAAGCTGGACGAGACCACTGCGAACAAGGCATTGCTCTTCACTCCTACGACAACAAATGAAGTTAGGCATTTAGTAAGAAGAATATCACAGGATAGATAATTCTATATGGATTCACTTGCCTGGTGTATGGGATTGTGCAAAGCAAGCCAATACTGTTGGCACAAGCAATGGGGTAGCGAGCGCATAGCGATACTACAGAGGTCATCGTCTCTCCAAAGGCCTCCTGCACCTGCTCGACCATCCCACCACAGGTCAGCTCCTCTATCCTGTACAAACAACAAAGATATGTAGATAATTCAACAATTGTACTAGTTGTATTTGGCACAATGTGAGCAGGTATGCATTATCGATAAGGGTTGAGTTTCTTGCCTTGGGCCTCCTTGCAGCACCATAGTGACAGGCCCCACCAGATGAGTTACCCCACCCACTCTGACAGCAGCAGTTAGTAACTCTCTCATATGAATTAATGCCTGCTTGCGCGTGCTGCCTCGTCTCCAGCGCGTCTGTGCAGCTGACAAAAAGCTGCTGCTGGACACCTACGTGAAATGTGACATGTTTCATGTCAAACAAGATTTGACAACATTAGGATTACCATATTGGGGGAATGTTAGGAAGACTGCATATAGACAACGTACTGCCTGATCAGGTGTAGTTCCGATGAAGGCAAAGAGCTGTCCCAGCAGCACACTGTATGTTGGCTTGTCCCGGCTGTCCTCTACAGCCAAAGATTGCAGCAAAGTAAATGAGCTGCTGCGATGACTGGACGGGTGGTGTCTCCTTCTGAAAATCAGTACAAAACAAGAAATATGTTCAACATCCTGCAATTTATTTATATAGTGATCTTTAATATTTAAATATAAATAATATAAATACCTTTGAGGAGCGTGTGTAAACTCTAAATCTTGGTTAGCAATCATCTCCAAGTCTGAAGGTGCAGACATGCTGCGCAAAAAGACTGGCTGCTTGACCAAGGGGATTACTGTTTTGGCATCTGACACCGACTTAGAGGCTAGCAAAACCAAAATGCAACAAAAAAAAATGAACATTTGTTTAAAAGACAACGAACGCATGCTGTTTCGTCAACAAAATCATTAGTCAAGAGAAATGTGTGTACCTGGACCTGGCGTGCCAGCTGGTGTGGTGGTTAGACTTCTACAATGGGGAGCGATGGTAACGTGGAGAAGCAGCTCAGAGCGATTCATCAGACTTTTTACCAAAGTTTTTGTTTTCGCAAGTGGGACAATGCTTCTGCTGTGCGTGGTGTTCACGTCATGAAAGAATTTCTCCCTGTGGTTGTAGAAGCATTATGTTACAGCTTAAGACCTCACCTGAGACAATCTATGTTAAATCATTTTCATTTTCTCACCTCAGTGCAAGAACAACATTTTCCAAGTCACTAAAATCAAATGGGATTTCCTTCAGTGAGCAGAGTAACTCTAGTTCCTTCATTTTGTTCTGGTACAAAAAACAGTCTGTGATTAGTTACACATAAACTTTACTTGGAAAAGTTTTTTTTTGTTTACCTTTTTAGGACAAATGCAAATACAGTGAGTGTATGAGGCATGGGTACCTCAAAGAAGTGGTAGTCATGAAAAAAGGGTGTGTTGTTTTCCAGTTTTCCTTGATGCGCCTCCTCTACCTCATTCTGCCACTTCTGTTCCAATTCTGCAACACTCTAAAAGCAAAGCAGGACAAAATTACACAGAATAAATCTTCTGAGTTTCTTTCTTTTTTTTTTTTTTTTTTTTTTTTTTTTTTTTTTTTGTTGTGTTAAG
>JARVLU010001462.1:24502442-24516110 GCA_031762415.1 Simpsonichthys santanae
AACCTTATTTCAACTACAGTATAACCTTATTTCAACTACAGTATAACCTTATTTCAACTACAGTATAACCTTATTTCGACTACAGTATAACCTTATTTCAACTACAGTATAACCTTATTTCAACTACAGTATAACCTTATTTCAACTACAGTATAACCTTATTTCGACTACAGTATAACCTTATTTCAACTACAGTATAACCTTATTTCAACTACAGTATAACCTTATTTCAACTACAGTATAACCTTATTTCAACTTCAAATACATCATTAAACTTTCTAGAATAGTATTATTAGAAGCTGGAAATGCTCAAAATGCTTGGAGGGTTTTGAAATAGCGACAGGCAAATCTAAGGATGGCATGTTTTTAAAACTTGACTGTGTAGCAGAAGCGTACCTGCAGCTGACGCTCCATTGCATTGATCTTCTTAAACGTCTCAACCATAATCTTACACACCAGGTCGTACTCTTCTGCATGGTCTTCACGATACTGATAGTTGACAAGTGACTGAAGAGCATCCACCAGACTTAGATGCTTTATGACGCAGGATGCTATGACTTCTTCCAGGACATCTGGTCGGATCACCTCCCTTACATAAAACAATATAATAGAAGTTATCATGTGTTTCTGATGAAGGAAACAAGGATCAGACATTAAGACAGCTCAGAGATAAGTGTGTGATTTCATGAGAAAAAGCATGAGTTTGTTGATGGAAAAGTGTTAATGTAAACTATAACAGCATTTTTGAGCCAAATTGTAAACTTAGCAGCAAATTGCTTCAAACAAGATGAAAATGTCAGACTGTGAGTAAGCTCAGCTTTGGAATACACAAACGTAAAAATGTAACAGATGGATGCAACCAGAGTTAGAAACAGAGATTCTCTTTACTGCTTTTATCTATTAAGCAAATTGCTTTGGAAACTTTAAACAGACTCAATAGAATTAGAAAATATAATTATTAATATACTACTATTGTTAACTTAAAAAACTTAACCATCCCGGACATTTATTTAAAACTTTAAAATATGTTTTCTTGTTGAAGCTTTGAATAGCACAAGCTCACAAGCTCCACTTCCATAAAAATAAAAAGATGACATCTGTGTGACGGATACCTCCAAAGCTCTGCAACTTTGATGAAAACAGTACAATGCTCGAGCCATAAAGTCTACTAGTTCAGTCACACAGTATGTCAATGTAAAGAAAATAATCAAAACTTCATTTGTAACAATTTGGTATAAAAAAATACTGCTTCAGTATACTCCTTTAACTTTTCCACCCCCAAATTTGCTTTATTTGTAGAAAGCTTGTTAATGGTAGTTGTGAACAAAAAACTTTTGAAATATGAATTTATGTAATATGATCCCTTTACTTGATGCTAGGGCGGAACTGAGGGCGAGCTCTTCCAGACACTTCTCTCAGCCTACTCATGATTCCTGGTGGAAGACGGATCCGAGGCAAATCAAAGTACGTCCCGGGCATGAGGCCTGGAGGTGGGATGAGCACATCGGAGGGGTAGGTAAACTCTTGATCCTCCTCGATGGTAAGTGGCAGAGGTGAGGGGCTAGGTGTGAGAGCAGGAGAAATAGCACCATTTGCTTCCACCTGCCACTGACACCTGAACACAGAAAACAAAAACTGTAACCAGATGCTCATCTTACAAATACTGTATGTACAAAGCACACTGTACGTCCCAACAATGTGACAGGGGAATATTTTGTAGTATTTTCATTTAGCTGTGTCACCTTTGCAGCAGCTTTGAGCACAGTAAATCATGGCAGGCTTCCTCCTCTTTTGTCACCTCTGGCCCGTTGTATAAAATGCGGAGCATTGAACAAGCCAGCACTGACAGACCCAGTGCAAGGTCTGCAAGAAATGGAAGTCCTCCAGAGACATCATCAGAGGACTCCTGACAGTAAAACAAGCAGGATGTTCAGAGCTGCTATTCATCATGCCAGGATAACAAATCAACTGTAAAGGCATGTTACAAAAAAGATAGAGCATCCACTTATCACCTGAGCCCTGACAGTGCAAGAGAACCCCCACATGGCTTTATCAGGAGTGTTGTGCTCTCGTCCACTCCTCATCTCAAAAGAAAACGTAACGGTGTCTCCTTCAACCTAAAAAAAGAAACACAGCTCTTATAAGATTGTAAACAAAATATAGGTTTCTCATGTACGTCTGAATGATGCCTGTCATCACCTTAACAAGGTCCTTGGGCCATCCTGTTCCCAGAACACTGCGACTGCCGTACCCCAGAGTGTTTCCTCCATACTCTGCTACTTTACGACTGTTGGTGTTGGGACCAGCATAGATAACCAACTAAAAATACCAAAACCAAACCATTGTTGAGGCTGAAAAACTGCACAAAATCTGCACAGGAGCTCCAAAGAATGGGGGTCATTGGACTGAGAGATGCTACCTGGTGAGTGATTACCTTGTCATAGTCATACTGTGAGGAGCAGCGAGGATCAAAGCGAAGGTAGAGGCAGCGAGCTCCTGGGATATGTACTGTCTCTTTGAACTTGTAATTATCCCTCACAGGGTGCATTGTCTCAATTGTTTTCCCAGCAGCCCATGGGGCCGGGATCTTCAATCCAGTCAGGAAACCCGGTTCCTCACGTTCATCAAGAATCCTGTTTTCAAGGATTAGACAAAAATGAGCTTTTGAGCATTTGATTACAATATGATGTCCATCACAGATAAAGCATTCCTTTATGATTTACAAATTCATGCCTAACATTCTGATAATTGTGTGGGGGTTTTTTTTTTTTGTTTGTTTTTTTAAACTCACTTGTCATCAGTAGTGCAGGCCTTTGCTCCCTGCCCCAGAGAGCCACTTCCTGACTGAGGCTCCTCAGTAAAAAGAGGAGACTGGGTCTTTAGTAACAAGGCAGTCTGGAAAACAAAGAGTAAAAATAAAAACACTATCATGTTTTGATTTACATATGTAAGTTTCTTTTAGATTTTAAAAATCCAAACCTGACTAGTATAGAGCACTAGCTGCACCAACAGAGGCATGAGAGCATCAGCAAGGGTGAGGGTTTGCAAGGTGGGGTGCATCAGAGAGGTGAGCAGCACAGGCAGCAGATGCCCGAGCATAGTAGCCTTGGTAACCTGCTCCAAACCCTTCAACCTGAACAATGAACGGAAGGAAAACAAGTTTATTTAAAGGTGAAAGATACAAGGACGAAAAAGAAAGAAACTAGACAAGTATGCCAAATGGATTATAAAATATTTTCCCATATCTATTTGTTCATGCACGAGCTAAATCTTTTATTTTGGTTAGATACATGAAGCTGGAATACAAACGTTTACCTGGTCTCTCTGTCAGTTATGTCGCTGTTTATCAGAGCTGTGGTCACCTGCTGCAGGGTCTCCAGCACTTCGTCACATCCCACAAGGATTTTTGTTGCTAGTGACAAGATGCTGCTTTGCAGCTCCTGAGGAAAACACAGAATAGGCAGATACTTACGTAACACTGCCTCTAACATTGTCAGTGGTAACAATTCATAAATTTTACCAATTTTGTAGGTTGTGAAAAAAATTATATGGTTAAGATTTCATCTGGGAGAAGAACGTGTGTTTACACAGAAGGCATAAAACGAAAGTTACGAATGTAACTACGGTTCTATGAATCCCTCCTGACCGCCAAAGTCTGGAGGTCAGGCGGGATGAAATAGAACTAAGTAGATGTTACACTCTTCTTTGGTGGGGATATAAGTTGTTAGAAAAAAAAACTGTAAGACAATAGGAAAAAAGTCTTATTATTGAGAGTTTCCTTGTTCTTTCTGTTCTCTGAGCTCTTTTTTTAATGTTTTTTTTATTCTGAAGCTTGCACGACTACATTGTTGCAAACCAAGGCTCTCTGGCTGACTGAAGTAGTCATGAGTGTCTAGATATGAATGTCATGATTACAAAGAGTGACAATTTTCCATGTGGTATAAATTAAAGTCATCAGATTTTATGAGCTTTGGTGGAAATTATTAGATGACTGCAAAAAAAAAAAAAAAAGGCAGCAATACAATTATTTGAATAATGTACCACTATCAATCAGAAATGTTCAGCAATGCAAGCTCCATCCTGAAAGGCCTTTACCTCTTCTAAAACTTTTTAGTTCTTAATTTGAGGACATGGTATAGGACACGTCCTTATGGGGTCAAAATGCAGCTTAAATTAAATAGCAGTGTTAACATTATTGTAATGTATACAAAACATTAAGCACAACTCTTACTAGGCTTTAACAACCCACTGCTTTTTGGTTTGTTGAGTTTCTCTGACAGAAACACAAACTGCACACAGGTAGGGGTAGTTAAAGGGGATGTTTACCTGTACCTTCATTGTTTCCCCTTGTAGGGAGTTGTCACTGTCATCACTTTCATCGGGACGAATTAGAATGGTGTTACTAAGGAGGTGGTTTTGAACAGCCATGAGGTAGCGCAGGCTAGGTGAGACCACCTTTAAATGAATAAATAAATAAATAAATAAAAGTTGATGAAATCTTTAAAACTTGGGGTTTTGGTCATCATTAGATAAAAGCTGATGAAGTATATTCATACTGGTACAGTGGACAGCAGCTTCTGGAAGTCATCTCTGGCGACTGTTTGGCATTTGGTGATGAGGAGGCAAGATTCCCGGACTACGGTCTTGAGAACACAATGCAGCAGCTCATCATTTAGTCTGCAAGAGAGTAATTTACTTGTTAACTGTGATATTTTTAACACTTTTTTTTTGCTGTGGAAAAAGCAACAAGTGAAACTGGAAAACCTAACTTGCAACTTGTAAGAATTTATTGTGCAGCGGAATGAGGGGGACACTCAACATCAGTTAGAGGCCTGGGAGTTTGAGGGTTCTCTGCAGTATCTCAGTGTTTCCTAGGGCTGTGCTCTTCTGGAAGAGATCTCTTGAAGATGTTCCTGGGATCTGTTGGAACCACTCTCCAGTTTGGGGCTCACAGCACCGAGTGCTCCAATGACTACTGGGACAGCTTACGCTTTGACTCTCCATAACTTCTGTATTTCCTCTGTCAGTCCTTGGTAATTCTCCAGCTTCTCGTGGCCTGACTGAACAATGATGGATTTCTTTACCTGGATTATTTGAGCACGAACTTTGATGAAGCTTCTCATGCTCCTTTTTCCTGATGTTAGTCAGTTAGGTACTGTCCATCTATCACCACTACCACGGTTTGTGAAGTGAAGTGGACCCACCCAAGTGGAAGAGTAGGACAATCTGCAAGTTATATAAAATAAAGGCAAGTACCTGTAGTGGTCATCTTCTTCACTCCCAAATCTATTCTTCTGCAGTTGTTCTGCAAGGTTGGTAAGGATGACATCTCGAAGTTGAGACAGGCCACTGTTTCTTTCACCTGAGTATTTTACACAAAACAAACTACATAAGACAAATCAGCAACAAAATAAAGGATGTGCAAGTTTATTAAAAATAAAAAATTCTTAAGCATCACCTTCAGTAAGAACAAGTTTCAGTAGTTTGTTGAGTTCTGCCTCCCCAAGATACAGAGTGTTCAGGCCTGAGCTGCAGAAACAGACAACAGGCAGAGGTGAATAAAAATATAATTATAGCTACTGGTACTCAATCTAGATTTAAAAAATATATTAATGAAAAAATAATAATAAAAAAATAAACCGGTATACAGGTAGTCCCCGACTTACGGCACTTCAGACTTACGAACGGGTGTGCAGCGCAGCGTTAGCATACATTTTCATGTATTTCATTGACTTACGGGAAAAATCTGGACTTACGAACGGGTGCGGCGCCACGTGCAATGAGCTCCGACGTAAGTCGGGAACTACCTGTATATATATATACACTGTAAGATGAATTTTGATGTACCTGATGGCCAGGCACACCTCTCTTTGAATCTCTGTTCCTATCTGATCCATGGGAGCCATGAGCAGCTGCCAGAGGAGTAAGCCTGAACGTCGAACACTCTCTCTGTCCTGCTCTGACTGGGGGTTGAAAAACCTGAACACCACCTGCATGAGACAGCCAAACAAATAGATTTTTTAAAAATAATTTTAAAAAGGATTGACTCGTTTTATACATAACTTATCCTAGACGCATCTGAAAGCGACCTGGAACACCACCAATATGCAGCGAATAATGCAGGTATCTCCAGTGACCATGGCCTTTTCCATAATGTCACAGATGCTGCTGAAGTGACAGGCCTCGATGGGATGTTGTTTTCCCAGTAGTGCTTCCAGTGGCAGGCTGTTGCTGCTAACTGCAAGCAGGTTGAGCTGGTGGACACACATAGCACCCACATGATGAAGTAGCTGGTTGATCACTTCGCCAGTGGCCACTGTTTCCTCTGTGGAAGAACAGAGTTTTCAGGTTGTCTCATGTCTGGCAATACTAAAAAAAAGGAAGACTTGTGGTATAAGTACCTTTGGGTACTTTGATGACATGGCTAACACCGAGCCTATGGCACACATGATGAAAGGCTTGGTTCCCAGGATTGCACCACTGATCTATGTAATCACTGGAGCAGGTCCAGATCAGGTTGTTCAGAGCATCATAGCATGCTCCTTCGAAGTAAAAACAACAACAACAACAACAACAACAACAACAACAACAACAACAACAAAACAGAAAAGGTTACTTATGGGCTTTACATTCAATGACTCAGTAAATTCAAGTAGTATAGGAGACAAGTTTGAGCTCACCTAGCCCTGCCACTTGGGCTCCTCTGCCTAGAGAACTGCCAGGGGCATCAATGAGGTCTGCACGGCTGCTGAACTGGCCATCAGCCAAGTTAAAGACCAGGCTGGAAGCTAAAACTGAACAAAAGTAATATTTCAAAAGTTACTATTCATTAAACTTTTCAAAATAATTGAGCTACAGCATTAATGCTTACTTATGGAATTATATAATAGACTTATTAAGCCAATATATACAAGTAGCTAGAAAAACATTTTGTAAAATGCTTGAATAAAATGTTAATACTCCTTCTGCTCTTGGGTCAAAATGCCTCATGAGGCCTTAGTCGTAATGCTAACCAATGGTAGCAGGAGGGTTAAAAGCCCAAAACAAACATAAACATCATGGCATAATAAAAACCTCCTGAGCCGTCTGTGTCAGAACTTACTTTTAAGAGAGGACAGGCTGCTGGTGCCTCCAAATAAGGAGCGTGTGGCAGAGCTCCCAGATACACCAGGAGGTGAGACCAACATTACAAGATAGGTCCCACATACATACATTGGGGTCTTTCTTAGGGTCTTTAGAGGGAGTCCACAGCTAGTGTTGACAGCTGTGGAGAAGAACAAAAAAAACAAAGGTGTCACAAAAAAACAGTACTTTAATACTGTTTGAACACTACATTGTGCATTATTTTTGAACCATACAAAGTCTTCTACCATTACCAGACTGTTCCTCTTTTACAGTGTTGGTGACTGCAGAGCCTGTGAGAGCAGCCAGTGTGGCAGAATGGGAGGCCCGGAAGCGTGACATTCGACTCAAGAGAAGTTCATTCAAGCACTTGGAAGACTCGCCGTCTTTACGAGTAAGAATAACCCGTTCTTGTAAGATGTCGGCAACACACAACCCTGTTTGTGTCTGTGCCACGGAGAGCAGAAGGAAAGCATCAATAAGCAGAAAAACAAACAATAAATAAAGTTGAAATTATACTGCAAGGTAAGGAAAACACTCACCGACAGGTGAAAGACATCCATGAAGACCGAGTGGCCTTTTTGTGTCTTCTCATTGAGACTTGCTGGGGACCAGACCCAGTACAGATAAGTTCCATCTGAGCAGAGGTGCAGCGTGGTCATGCTGCTGCCCACAGGGAAGTGATGAGCTGGCATGGGCACAATCTGGCACAACTAAACATTAAACGATGAACATTAGAGTTGGTTTAACTTACAGCTGCTATTGACAATAAATTCTAAAGATAAAATGACTCTACCATAATACACACACTTCCCTCTCCGTGTACACTGTACCCCATTCATACCTACGCTACGTGTAAAAATAAAACTCTTGTGAGTCTTCAGAGGGGGAGTTCACAGCTAGTATTGACAGATGCATACAAACTTTAAATAAACAGTTCACAGAATGATTTAATGACCAATTTCACAACAGTGGATTGTAAGCAGACCGTACCTGGAGAGTGAAGGGGTCAATGACCTGGCACAGCTGATGAGGCTTGGCATCAAAGGAAGAAGGACGATGGAGGAGGCGACCGCTGCAGAAAACTACCCAGCCAGGCTCCAGCTCCTCATTTCTACAGTATACAAAACCCCTAAACACATACAAAGTAAAGAATGTGCCACTCAGCGTATTTATGTGCAATCAAAATTAGATTCAACTAAGCACCATATTACCACCAGTCAACAAAACATTAAACACATTATAAGAAGCGCAGCTGCTACTTAACATGTTGGTAACTTTAATTTCTTGTTTAAAAAAACATTCTGAAATGAAGAGCTTCAGAATTCAATTTTAGTCCTGCAAGGTAACATTTGCCTAAAAAGAAAGTAGTTCTATTTCATCCCTCCTGACCACCAGAGGGCAGTGCTGAAAGCACTGAATGTTCCCTTCGCGCATGCGCTGTTCGAGTAATTATATCAACGACGTCACACAGGTGTGACCTGATAAGCAATCAGAGGCTATATATATAGCCTATCGTTATCCGTAATTCACCTCCTCCTTTCTTCTCGCGAGCGGTTCAATCCAAGGCTTCAGACCTTTGGATCTTTTCTCTACCGTCGCTGGAGGCCCAATAGCTTGTTAGCTGAAGCAGTGTGCTTCCCTTCGTGGGCCACAACAGTTTAACCTTTGTGAAGGTATTTCATTGGGGGCGACCGTAGCCTTGACTACTGTGTTCAATTCTGGTGAGTAGTCTCTGCTTATTTTGCTGTCGTTCGTGCGGCGGCTCCGCCCCGCGAGGAGACTACTGTGTGGATTTATACGTAAGTAGTCTCACTGTACCTTGAAGCTTCCAAGTGTGTGCGTTTCAACGGTAGCTTTACTGCCATTGGTTGCGACTCCGTCCGTTTCCTGAGATGATTTCGGGTAGGATTCAACGTCTACCATAAGTAGTCTGATTTGGTTGGTTTACGCAGCCAGCTGTGTTCTGGCCTCTTTTAGTTGGGCCTTGTTTTTTCCTTGTTGAAGGTTGGCTTTGTGCGCCCTCTCCCAAACGTTTTCTTCGCCAACCTTGAATGGTTGGGTTGAGCTGCTGGTGCCAGCTCTCAGTTTGGACTTATTTTTTTCCTTGGTGACGGTTAACGTCGTGTACCCTCTCCCAAGCAGTTTTGATTGTGCTAGCAGTGCTAGCCTCTCTTGGTTTGGCCTTGTTTTATGTCATTGAGGCTTGTGCCTCTCATATCTATTTTTTACCCGCATCGTGTCAGTCTGGATGAACTAGGCTTACTGGTTCTGACCTTTCTTTTGATTGGTGACGGCGTATGTTCGCGCCTTTCTATCCCAATCATTCTTGCCGGCATCATACTGGTTAGGCTGAACTGGGCTTCTAATGTGACATTGTTTTTGATTGATGAGGCATATGGTCGTGCCTTCCCGCTTCCAGTCTTCTCACTGGCATCATACATTTTGGCTGAGCTAGACTTTCTAGCTCTGACCTTGACTTAATTGGTGAAGGTGTGTGTTTGGGCGCCCCCTCTCCCAAGTCACTCCCGCTGGCATCATAATCGGCTGAGCTAGGCTTACTAGCTCTGACTTTCATTTTACTGTTGAAGGTGTGCGTTTCGCGCCCCTCTCCCAAATCATTCCCACCGGCATCATAACACTAACACATTGCCTCAGAGCATTGGATCAAACCAGGATTCTAGTTCTGACCTTGTTTTTTTAGTTGGTGAAGGCGAGCGTTGGCGTCCCCTCTCCCAATCTTCTTTTCCAACTTCATACAGCTAGACTAGGTTTTGTTCCTGGACTTAGCTGCGATCCCAACCCCT
Organism: Simpsonichthys santanae; assembly: GCA_031762415.1. Lineage (NCBI taxonomy): Eukaryota > Metazoa > Chordata > Actinopteri > Cyprinodontiformes > Rivulidae > Simpsonichthys > Simpsonichthys santanae. The sequence continues at coordinate 24,512,372 of JARVLU010001462.1, forward strand.
TGCTGATTTGCACTTCTTTCTAAGTAGGAGCATGAATGGCTCCCACTGCTGCACGGGTTGCGGGGCCGTGCTCCAGGAAGATGACGGCCACGACCTGTGCCCTGCCTGCCTTGGGCATGACCACCTATTGGAGGCCCTGTCGGAAAACCCCTGTATGAATTGCAGCTTCATGCCTTGTGCCATGAGGGTGACTCGGCTGGCCCAGTTTCACCCCGAGCTTGGCAATGAACTCTCCCACCTTCTGGACAGGAGGCCCCACTTGGGCACTCGAAGCACTGGGCCGAGGCCACAACTTCAGCGGCCCTGCCTAGGAAGAGGTGAGCCAAGTCTAGCCAGGGTCTCTCCATGAGAGTGGAGCAACTGTCCGCTGATTTGGAGGAGATGAAGTCCATTTTTCAGGCATGCCAACCGGGGGCCACACCAGGGGCAGTGATCGGACTCTCCTCCCCACGCATGCCTGAGGTGGCCATGGAGGAGGATGTGCTGTCCTTGGCTGCCTCTCATTTTGTAGGTGAGGAGGACGACAAGTCATCTAATCAGGGAACTGGTTCACTTTCTTCGTCCAGGACCGCAGATAGTGGGTCAGGTGACAACTCGATGCAGGACGTAATGCAGATAGCCCTGAGACAGCTGCAGCTGGACATCCTGCAACCAGAGGAATCCACCTCTGGAAGTGCCTTCTTACTTCTTCAGGCGTGGACAGGCCCCTCCTCCCTTTTCCATCCCTCTATCGGAAGAGTACCTGAGGGAGTTACACGGTTGTTGGCGGGACCCAAAGCTATTTGCACACCTCTCGGCAAATGGTCGAACACTGGCGGCCATGCATGAGCCGGCTGCGGTGGGCCTGGATTGCATGCCGGCGATCGAACCGGCTATCGCCTCGCTCATCGTCTCACCAGAGGAAACTCTGCGCAGGGAGGTCCGTGACCTCAGTGTCGTGCTACGGATGAGTTCCTTTGCAGAGCTTATCGAGCCAGAGCACGTGCTGGTTAGGTTGGGCTGTCCTCTTTCCAAACAGTGCCTCTCCCCAGGACTGTGGATGCCATCTGCCACGCTTATGCGGCAGGGCATGGTCCCCTGCCGGTCGACGTACAGGCTCATTCTACCAGGAGTGTGTCCACTTCCTGGGCTGCCCTGAGGGGGGCTCCACTGGAAGCAATATGTGCTGCTGCATCATGGGCTTCCCCAAGCACGTTAACCAGATTTTACTGGGTTAATGTGGCCACCCCTCATCCCCTGGGCCAGGTTCTTCTGCAAGGGCCCTCTGGGACCCCTCAGTGAGGTACATGCTCAGGAGTCTTCATGACATCATTGATATTATTCAGTGCTTTCAGCACCGCCCTCTTGCAGTCAGGAGGGATGAAATAGAACGAAAGTTACGAATGTAACTACAGTTCTATGAATCCCGTATGACCGCCAGAGCTTCTCAGTCACTCAGAATCCTTGCTTTATGCGAGAAGATTCTGTAGGAGTGAATTACGGATAACGATAGACTATATAGCCTCTGATTGCTTATCCGGTCACACCTGTGACGTCGCTGATATAATTACTCAAACAGCGCATGCGCGAATGGAACATTCAGTGCTTTCAGCACCGCCCTCTGGAGGTCATCCAGGATTCATAAAACCATAGTTACATTCGTAACTTTCGTTTTCGTGGCTCTGCAGTTTTAAAAAGGCAACAAATGTCTAAACAGAACCAGAGAAATAAATGCTCGTTTCACTGTAAACCATTAGATATTTTTAAAACAGTCTGTCCTTCAAAGATAAGGTTATACTGTATATGCGAGTTCAGTCTCACATACACATGCTGTCGTTTCCTGTATTATCACACTGTGTGTTTTCACCCGGTCTTTCAAATTAGATGGGCATTTTGGTCTTTTTTTTTTAAGTTTCTTCATATTTTCCTTCTACTGTTATCAGCTGAAGCTTTAGGCTTTATCCAAGTGTGACACCAGCTTCCAGTTTCAGCCTTTTTTTTTTGTCAGTTAGCTACACGTAGAGCCATTAATCCAACATCTTCACATAATTTCAGTGGTTCTTTTCCTTAAAATAATCTAGCAATGGTCTTCCAGTAATTATTACACTGTCATTAATTAAATGATAACCAACACTTTTCACGTAATAAAGTAGAACATTTTGACACTGTAGTGTAAAAATAGGGTCCATTTTCTTTTCTGTGCAAATAACACCATTAATTGTCAACCATTGTGTTTACTATAATAAGAGCTGATGGTGACAAGTTACTGACAGTATATCCTTGGGAAAAAGTGTCACTAAGCTAGCTGAGGCAAACCATGCTTTAAACAGCTACACTTGGTAAAGTACAAGTGAAATGATTGGCATCAGTTGATAATGATCAGCCCTGCTGCAAGACCTCAGCAGAGCAGTTTGCTGCAGCTTGAGCCTGCTGTGAGCGTTCAAAGATAGATTGTAGTCGCATCACATTTGCATCCTTTCTCTCAACAAAATAGCTTGAATTGAAGGTTATTTCTCAGAAAAAAACGACAAAGCAAAAGTGTTTCTGGAACAGAATCTGCTAAATTAAGTTATACAAGTTTCAGCTTCTCCAAGAGCTTTTGACTATACTGAATGAAGAAAGTTGCTTTCTATCTCCAAGTAATTTGCAACCAGGGTATAACCTTACAATTCAGATTAATTCCTTTTTTTTTTTTTTTTTTTTTTTTTTTGTTTGTTTAAAGCTGATCAAAGCAAAGAAAAGAAGTGTGAAGAGTTTCTTTTGAAATGGGAAATAATGGATCTAATAATTGCTTCTGGGCAGACAAGTGAAAAAGTTGTTTTTAGTGTTTCTTTGCTCTGTCTGGTTTTTGTTCTTGCTATTTACTGACTGATGCAGAGGATGAAACACATTGGAATGAGTGTCAAATTACCTCAGTGTCCCATGTAAACCAGAGCCAAGCTTGCTGAGTCCTCTCCCAGAGGAATTTGTGGAATACAGATATAATCCATCTGTGGCTAGACAACGTCCTAGGTCTGTGTCTTTAACGAAAATTAATAATAAAAATAAAACATGAAAAACAAATGATAATCATAAGCATTGTTATAGTTTAAAAGAAGTGTTTACAGAACCACGTGAGAGAGTTAAGATGCTAAAAGAGGGGCACCAATTTCATTCTTATTAAATTTTAATAAAAGAAGAAAAGATGAAGTGTCTGGTCAAACAGGCAATTTAGTTTCTGAGTAGTTTTTACCTTTGCTTTCTGCACCTGCTGCAGAGTTATCAGGTGTGGGCAGCATGTCCTCAAAACCCCAGGACACACTGTGTTTGCCTCCCAAGAGGCAGGAAGGAGAGCCTGGGCCTCCTTCAAGGAGCAAAAGTCTGACACAAGAGAGACACAAAGGGGTTAGAAGTTGTTAGTCTCTTGTTTAGTGATGCCATTCTGTTCCCCTCACCTGTAAAGTACATCTGACACTGGAAGCTGGCCCAGATCGGTTTGTTTTTGCAGCAGGTGAACTGTGTGGATAAACGTCTTCAAGGAACCCCTAGAAAATAGTTTGGCACTTTAATCAGGAGGCCTCAGCATGAAACACAAGTGAAAGAAGATTGCTGATTATTTCTGGGATTGAAAAGAGAAGAAATCAGCTTGAAAATTGGAGATAAGAAATGCCTATTGATGAAAATGAGTCTGAGTAAAAATATTATAGGGGGAGTGGTGGCGCAGTGGTTAGACGGTGGGCTTGTGATCGGAAGATCGCCGGTTCAAACCCCGGTACCGACA
>JARVLU010001462.1:24526886-24540137 GCA_031762415.1 Simpsonichthys santanae
TACTCCAAACAGCAGCACGAACATGAGTTTGTATGAGCAGATGAACACAGCAACATGAAAGCTGATCAGCAACATGAAACAGATGGTGAAACAATGGTGGAGCGTACACGAAGTCACGTGTGGAGCAATTTCAGCTCCAAAAAACACCCAAGAATCTGTTTGTGAAGTTTGTGGAAAAACTGTAAAAGGGCTGTGACAACAAACCGTATGAAACATCTCTGGGCAAACCACATTACAGAACAAGACAGACATTCGGTCCTGCAGGCAGACACCATCCAGATGCAGATGGAGGAAATCTGGAGATTTAAGAGCTGCTAAGTTACAGTTTGTCAATTGTTTAGATTAATGGTTATGAAATAAGTTTTAAAAAAAATAATGCTCAAACAAATATTCTGCATGAGATCAGTTTGGAGTTATAATATCACTGAGATAATCTCACATAGGCAAAAAAAAAAAAAAAAATTCAAGGTTTTCTAAAGAATTGATCATTTAAAGTGGATTACCTAGACCAGGTGTCAAATTATACACAGCAATGGTGATAAAACAGCCTTGCATGGTGAACTCTGAAAAAATTGTAGAAACATTTATTTATTTATTTTTGAATGTCCAGAGGACCAGACTTAGTTTTTTTTTTAGAATTTTCTACCTGGATTATTGAGCATGCATCAGGGTATGTGGACCTTAAAGTTTTCAGCACATACTCTGTGCATGTGGAATACCACAATAAATTGTCCTTACCATTTAGAGCTTTTACAACAATTTTGCAGTTTCCAGTACTGTAGTGAGTCAAGGCTGTGTGACGTCAGCTCTCCTGTTGAACAGCGCCATTGATTGGGTAATGGGACAAACAACTGAAGATCAGGCGAGAGGCATATGGCAGACCCTCTTAACAGCACTTGAAGACCTGGATGTTGCTAATAACCTGGCTCTGGTTTCTCACCTACCACCATGTCCAGGAGGAGATATCTCAACTTAACTCAGCAGGCCTGAAGATCAACCTGGAGCACTGTTAAATGTGATGGAGGAGCATGGCAGTGGCGTAAAAACTGGCTAAGATAGAGATGCCTTCAGAACGCTTAGCCATGTCTGGAGGTCCCAGCATCTCAACAAATGCACCAGCAACAAACAAATGGTTCTTGCTTGTCATCAAGACAGCATGGACACAATCATGATGAGGAGGAGGCGTTGGATTGGGCATGTGTTTAGGAAAGAACCAACATTACCACACAGCTCTACATTGGACAACACCAGAAGGCTAGCGCAGGAGAGGCAGACTGAAGACAAAGACCCTAAACTGGAGTTCCATCCAGAAGTTGGTCCAGGAGTTGAGAACCTTCAGTGCTGCCTTTCATACCAGCAAGTAGCTGCAGTTACGTTGTAGAGCTGTAGGGAATTTATTGTTTTGGTGCAAGTTTGATTTCCTTCTTGACATCTAAAACATGACTCAGTTTTGTGTAAAACATCCATGGTTGTAAACTGTTGCAAACCACGTTTAATTTCTGTTACAAACATTTTCATTTTTTATTTTAAATCACTTTATCCAAAGTAAATAAAACTGTCAAAATATATATTTTTTTTCTGCAATATGTTTGAGTCAGGGCAGCACGGTGGCACAGTTGGTAGCAGGTTACCCCCAGTTCAAGCCCGGGGACCTTTCCGGGTGGAGTGTGCATGTTCTCTCCGTGCATACGTGGGTTTTCTCTGCGCACTCCAGTTTCCTTCCACAGACCAAAAACATGCATGTTAAGCTGATTGGTAACTCTAAATTGTCCCTATGTGAGAGGGAGTGATTGGTTGTTTGTCTCTGTGTGTCTCTGTGATGGACTGGAAACCTGTCCCGGGTGTCCCCTGCCTCTCTCACAGTGATTGCTGGGCATGGGCACTTGGGACCCCCGCAACCCAAATAAGGAAGAATTGGGTAAAGATAATGGATGGATGTTTGAGTCAAATTCTAATTGTAGCATAAAATAGAAATGTACTAGAGAAGTAAAGTACCTCTAGATACTACCAAATAGTACTTGGGTGTAGTTACTTTCCACCATGCAGTTCATCCTTACTTTCTTTTATTACTTTGTACACTTTGTCATCTTTTTAGTCAAGAGTTTTATGACTCTTTTTTCAACTCTCTCATCTCTTTTGCAACCATAGCTGAACTCCATAAAAGGTGTATGCATACAAGAAGTTTGCCATTTTTCACCAGATTTTATTAGTCTGTGTAAACTTTCTGCAAAACCTTTACATGCAAAGTTATTTGCAAACATCCATATTTCAACGTCATGCACTACCTATGTACAAATACAGAGATAAATAAACATTCCACTGAATGGTCAGAATCAAGTAGAAGACAGCTATGACTTGAGCTCAGAAAGAAGCCTGTTTGTTGCTTTTTTTTTTTTTTTCAACATTTGATCACCATCATGTCATGACCACAGCAGCTGATGTAGCACAGAGAAAATCGGAGCCACTGCCACGTCGGGGGCACAGTGGAGTAAACAAGACACTGGAAAGCTTCATATGTGCAAGTACAGGACTTCTCAGTCGAACTCCGAGATTAACGCTTGTCTGCTACCGATGAAAGTAGGACAAGCCTCCATGTTTGATGCGCTCTGCTGATCATCTGTCAGTCCTATGGATGCTAACACCAGTTTATTCATATCACACCGTAGCCATCATGCAGAGTATGGCCTCTTGTTCAGTAATAAGTATCAGTAGGAATGTTATGGGGAAAAGTGTAAACATTGATGAAATTACAATAGCGGTTATCGTTTACAAAGTATATGTATGTATATACTGTAATATATCTTGAACCACAAGACATTTCATGCATAGGATTCTTTTTTGTTCTTCTTTTGGATTAACTTGCAGACAGATGTAGAAATTGAGGTTGTTCCACTTTGTAAGGTGTGCTTTCCTTGATTGGATGTAACCGGCGAACAAACACTCACCAAAGCCTTGGATTAAAGTTGTGGCAGAGGGGAGGACATGGGGCCTTGTTTTGTGCAAAGGGGTAAGTTTGTGAGGGGGTAAAGCGGGCCACGATCGCCCCAGGCACATGAGAGTCACAAGCACAGTGCATGCAGGTAGAGCTGCACGTACTTCTGACGTGACTTGTTCCACAGTCTGTGTTGGCCAAATTGATTGAGGATACCTGTAAGAAACGTGACCGTGTGCAGTCGCTGTAAACAGTGCAGTAGGAAAAACCTCTAAGGAGTCAGAGTGAACCACAAGCTTTGAAGGAGCAGAGGTAGCAGGACAATATTCCTTTTTTTTTTTTTTTTTCTTCCATCTGCCAGCTTTCATCGCAACAAAGAACTTAAACAAAACATGGACCATGATTCTCGTCTCAGTTTTTTTTAACACATAGTTTTTACGTCCCACAAAATAAAGTTTACAGCTGGAATAACATTACATAAAATCTCATAGTAAACGATATAGGTCTTCTAGAATGTATACACACACACACTCTTGCAAATTAACAACTGATAAAAGTAATCTAGCTCATGGTCCACTCACACATGACTCATCTGTCATATCAGATGTCTATCCTAACCTGAGCAATGTATAAGTATGTAAACATTTCTTTGTGGAAATATACAAAATGTTCATACAGCTGAATATTTTAAGGTGCAGCTGTTTGTGTGTGTTTAGCTTTTTTTTATATATATATATATACGTGTGTGGCCAGGCATGCTTTTATAATTTCACATGTTAAACACACCACTTTGTGAGAGAGTCCAAGTAATGGACTTGGAGAGCTAACGCTCTCATGAGCTTGAATGATGGTTCTGACCTCGATGCCATATAGCATATTGCTTTTCTTCATCTCCACCAGTGTAATTCATTTCCTTTTCGTGAAGAATGTGCCACGTTTTCTGCATTTACATACCATCGCTCATCCATACGAGGGCTTTTGTGCAGCTGTTTGATGACATATGTCTTGCGTAGGTTGTTTAACATACAAATTCACCATTTTCATGAGCATGTATCAGCACAGGCAGAGAAACGACTTCTATTTAAATAAATAAAAAAGTTTTGAATGAGGGGTAAGAACAAACAGTGCCTGTGTAATGAATGATAAATATTAAAGCAACCACTAAGATCGTTTGAAGGGGGATTCTGCAGAAAATACTGTATATGCGCTATTATTATCTTACCTGTTGTAGATAGACTTTGAAGGACCTTAGTTTGGAAAAATAGTTTATTTCTATGGGCTAACGACTAGTCCAAGCAGGGCCAAGAACAAAGTGGACACAATTTAATGAATATTTACATAAGTAGTAGAAACCTTTAGGGAACTCATAATTAGATTATGTTTTCAACAGAGGGATGTGATAATAAAACAATCTTGAAGTCTAAATTAATATGGCTTGTTTTCACACACACAAAAACACTGATTAATATATTTTCATGCCTAATTAAAAGTGTGAAATAATACTGTAAAAAAACTGATTGGTATTGTGTTCATCACCGAAACTTATACATAGGTCACATGTTTCAGTCATCACTAAAGACAGTCAGTTCATGATAACTACTGATATTATAGATCTGAGTTCTTCAGAATTCTGCAAAGAAAAATTGAAAAAGATGTAAAAGCGTGCAGCTTAACTGCAACACGTTTCTACTACAGGAAGCTATGGTAACTCTACTAGGACACATCGTGCAGCGACGACTCTGCTGTCGCTCTCAAAGTGGCAGCATCGATTAACGTTACCAAAGGCTGAACAAGAAGTGCTACAGTTAGTGCTAGGGTTTGCATGATCCTCTATAACTTTTTTGCGAGGAAGACGTTTAAATACCAGAAATCCACTTTGGTCTTAACACTGCATGGACTAGTCATTAGTTTGTTACTTCAATCAAAATTAAACCCTTTTCCCCCAAACTGGGGTCATTTAAACAGCCATCTACAACACAGCGCATATTAACTGTAGAGATTTTATCCACAGAACCCCCACTTCAAAAGAACTGTTCTCTGTTCAAGCAGGAGGTAAAAAATAAACTGGGGAGGATAAATGTGAGCTCGTGCTCTGTGCTTAATCACTAACAACGTGATTCTCGTTCAGCAGGGTGTGCCAGCGCTCGATCCTCTTGTCCTTGTTCTTCAGACACTCGTACCAGTGCTTCAGCCTCTCCCCTTTGGCGGTGATGCCCAGCTGACACCCACCTGTCAGGAGGGAGGGAGACATGCAGGTGAGAATTTCTATATATATATATTAATGCATACAAAGCTGCGACACTGTTCTGATATTTACCAATGTAATCGTTAGACTTCCCAATATCGTAGTCCCACACTGAGATGTCTAACGTCTTCTTGGCCAGTTCGCTGTGTTTGATTTCAAACCCAAACTCCTACAATTTGATCCAGACATTTAAAAATTCCCATGTAACCATTTGTTTTAATGAGTACAACAATGAGATTTAGGAAAATGACCAGATGAATAAATTGTTGATGAACTTTTCTTTTTCCAAACCTCGTTGAACTCTGGGTTTAAGGTCCTCTTCTTGATTTGCGTTTTGCACTTGCCTTTCTTCCCCATATCAGGTTTCAAACAACTGTAAAATTGCACATATATGTAATTCATGCTGTTTATTGCATAGAATGTCTTTGTTTCCCCCATCAGTACCTACATTTTGACATATGGGTCGGAGTAGCCGTTAGCGTCCATAGCAGCCAAATGAACACAGCGCACGACTCCCACCATGAGACGACTCTGCTGAGAGTTGTACATGAGGGAGATCAGAATCCGGCCGCGCTCTTCTACCTCTGTGCCATCTTTCCCTGGCTAAAACAGCAGAAGGAGAGAAAGAGAAAATACTAGTACAGGAATGTAAGTTCTGTATGAACTTCTGGAGGAATCTGTCACGTTTAGACATGCTCGAAGACAGCCATTGCCTCATCTTCGTAGAGCGCTATCCCTCTGGCTCCTCCAGCTGTCGCGGTTCTCTTGGTCTGTGAGGAGGAACGAGAATACAGCAGGGTCAGTAAGAGACCGAGACGAGTAGAACGAGGGTCGTTTGGTTCTTTGAATGCCTCACTCACAGGTACGACTCTCTCCAGGCAGACATTGAAGTTCTTCTTTTGGTTCATCTTCAGCTTCTTCAGCGCCACACGAGTTTCCCCAATAAACTCGTTGTGCCCAAACTTGTCCTCATCGCAGACAGAGAGCCTGTGGAAAATGATATGAAGAAAAAAGGTTAATTATACAGTAGTCATAAATGTCTCGACAGACAGCAAATGGAGTTGGTGCAGTGGAGTGTGACTGCGCAGTGAATCGCCCACCTGAGGGTCTTGCGTTGCATGTCCTCCTCTGTTAGGCCGTGGTAGGTGAGCGCCTCATTCCACATGGGGTTTCGAGTGTTTCTCAGGGTCTTTGTACGCAACTTGTTGGACTGTTTTATACCAAAGAGATAAAGAGAAGAATGAATACTTTTCAGAAACATTCATTCAAATTCCTGTTAGTTTTTGTCTATGACCACATGGGGTCAGGAGTGAGCAATCCAAGAGATGACTCCTCTGCAAACCAAACTGGGCTAAAATTACCAATCTTTCTTTTGAGGCTTAAATCATACAAAACCATGTGTGACTTTTTTTTTTTTTTTTTTTTTACCTTACTAGCCCCTGGCAGCAGATGAAGCTTCACATATGGATCTGCTAGCCCGTTTGAGTCCATGGGCTTCAGCCCCTGAGAAGAAGAAAGCAGGATAGTGTTAATGAGATTACAAATGGTAGAGAGCAGTTCAGCTGAAGAGTCATTCAGGAGCTTTTCCACATGAACCACTTGACTGAAATCATGCCTTTGTGTGTGAGAATGAGGACAACTGTGGCACCTTTGCTTTGATGATGCTACAGTGGAGGCTGTTGCTTTCTTGTTCATAGTGAAGACTGAACTCAAGGGAACCCAGAGTTGCTGAAAGAGACCCAGACGAGACGTAACGTTAAACCAAGACAAGCAGAAAACCTGCTTTTAAATAATTAAAAGTACAGATGTAGCAATTATCTGGTAATTAAACGTCTCATCTTGTGAATTAAAGTGTGAATATGGTCACGATGGACTGAAAGGAGGAACAAAACAGTCCAAACTGACACTCGTACAACATTAACAGGCTTCAAATCACTTTAAATAAACAGTGGGACAATATTAGAAGCATGGAATTAATTAAATAAACTCCCAAGTCTCTGTGGAGGACACTGAGTGCAGGAAAAAAATAAAGTTTGAGAGGCTGCCCACACAGATCTTTGGAGGAGTTTGATTGCCTGGCATGGCTAGATGCTGGGAAACAACTCAGTCAGAAGCGATCTGTTAATTATCCTAAAATGGCTATTAACGTGTTCATGCTTAGGCCCACTAACTGCAAAAATGCAGCATTTAATTTGATGAAGAATCAAGTCCAGTGTTGTGCTACCAGGTGCCAGAACAGAAGAGCTCGCAGTAACACAAGTAGTTTGCAGGATGCTTTTTGTGCTAAATGTAAAAATGTGAAGGGGCCATGTGCAGTCATGAAGTTTTCCCAACTGCACCTCATTGTGCAGATACAAGCTCATGCATTTTCTACTTAAAGGTTATAAATACATTTAAAAAATGTCAATTTGTACGCATCCTTTATGATTGTCTATTGTCTTTGTTATCCACTGTTGTCATCACTCTGTTAAAATCAGGTCTCTCTTGTAAATGAGTCCTCAACGCTCAATGGGATTAACCTGTCTAAATAAAGTTTGAATTAAACAAAAGTTGACTCTACCCTGTTGTGAAATCACAGTTTAATTACACTCACAATCCACAGATGGACACATGAGCAGTAATGCTTTGTACTGTCATGGGACAAAGTATATATATAAAAAAAAAAAAAAAACTGCTTTAATGTCAACTGTCAAAGCATCAGTTTTCTATTATTTCAAGTAAAATTTCAAGCCATGTTATATAAAGACACTGGAACTTGTCACATATCTAATATTTTGGCGTTTGTTGTCTTCAAATAAAAATGTCCTGTCGATATTCTGCATTTACCTAATTGACTAGCCTAATTACCTGGAACATGTTAGTTTATTATTTTTTTAATAACCAACACAGTTACATTAACACTATTTGGGAAAATAAAAATAAAAAACAGCTGAAAAAGACCATCAACCTGACTACGCTCACCTTCATATGCCCACAGAAAACAGGCACATAAAACTATCTCTGCCTCTTTGCACCAGGGAATGAGTCCACGGGGGATTTATTACTTGTTGGTCCCGTTACGGCTCAAATAATTTGCACAGCTCTAACAACCTGAACCTAAAATTAATATTCAACCCACTTTAGAATAAAGTCAATTTGTCCCTTCGGGATAAAAATATGGATAGTTAGTATCCTTTCTCATCATTAAACTAAAATGTTAGAGCAGCTTTTGAAAGACTTATGTATAACTGAGTTAGTTTTCTGATATGGGTTTCCAACACTCTTTTAAAAGCATTCAAATGCAGAAATTAATGGATAAGATGGTTTTAAACCAGAATATCTTCACCTAATATCTTTTAATCCACAGTGAGAGATTATTATATTAAGAAAAAAAAATTAGTCTGGGGTTTTACCGGTAGTGATTGAAGAAACATGGGAATAGACCGAATGAAATAAAACTAGACTTATCACAAGACTGGGAACTCACTGGCTTCATCAGAGTCATAGTCGTTGGCGTCGTCCTCCTCCTCAGCTGGGGGAGGCTGCTGTCGGGGGGGAGGAGCGCTATAGGCGGTGTGCTGCCTCCTGTCCTCTCTGACTGCAGGAGGTGCTCTCTGCTCTGGAGGAGCTGCAGCAGATGCGTAAGCACCTTTATCTCCTGCTACAGGACCTACGAACAGACTCAGTCATCTGAAGCAGCACAAAATGACGAGCTGCTGAATATTGACGTATTGATCAACACTTTCCGTACGAAACCCAAGAAAATGTGTTTGTGCTGTTTCTCACCCTGCTGGGCCATGGCGGCCGAAGCAGCAGGCTGTTGTCTGCTCTGTACGGGCACCATCTTCTTCATCACCACTGCTCCCTGACCGGCCTCCTCGGGGCCAACCCCGCCTGTAGCCATGCGTAAAACTGGTTTGGGGGCCACAGGTGGGTAACCAGCGCGGCCCTGAGGCTCTGCAACAACAACCAAGCATGAAACACAGTGACTTACACACAGCGAGCAACAGAACTGCACCATCACTGCACTTTAGGCCGCTGCTGCAGAGGGATCTGTAGCACTGCCAGGTCTTTCTGGATACTTCTGCTGTTGCACATTTTTTAGTTGGGAAGGCGTTGACCTACATAAGCAGCAGTGGCAGCCCAGTGCCTGAATTTGCAACAGCCACACAGCGTGCCTCTTCTTTTTACCAGTAGCTTAAGTTGCACAGGTAATCCTACAGAGAGTGAGAAATTAAACTGATTCATCAAACCAGCACCACTTGAGGCTCCTTTTTGTCTCAGCGTGCAACTTCTGCCTGGTTTAATTGAGGACCTCATCGTCTCCCCTGCAACAGTGGGGAGGCACTGTCAAATCTGGGAAGCAGCTGAGAGGTTTTCATGATGAGAGGAGAGCAACAAGAGGTGAGGGTGCACATCAGAGAAGGTAAACTCGACAAACAAATAGAAGCTAACACTTCTATTGGTCTTTTTAAGGGAAAGGGAAGTCTGAGATTGTCATCATTGTACTGTATGTTGCCGTACAATGGCAACATTGATTTTCTACCTTTAACCCATTACATGTGAGATATACCAGTTGGCTGCCCTGCCTCTACACCACCTCAGTCCCCCAAAAGAAGAAGAAGAAGAAGAACAAGAACAAAAACAAGAAAATGAACAAGAACAATGAGAAGAGGAACAACAAGTAAAATAAGAACATCGATAAAATCAAGAAGAAGAACAAGAAGAAGAACAAGAAAAAGAACAACGACAACAACAAGAACAAAAACAAGAAAATGAACAAGAAAAAGAACAAGAACAACGAGAAGAGGAACAACAAGTAAAATAAGAACATCGACAAAATCAAGACGAAGAACAAGAAAAAGAACGACAAGAACAAGAAGAAAACAAGAAAAAAGGAGAACAAGAAAAAAAGAACAAGAAAAAGAACAGAACAAGAAAAAGAAGATATATCTGCAACTGAATAACTTTTGGAGTTAACCAAATTCAAGATGACTTCCACCGCGTGGTAAAAACTCAAAAAATGTTTATAATTCAGTCAGTTTCACAGATATTGAGCTGTTGGTGTGGTAGTTGCTGAGACTCCTTCACAGCACAAACTTTAAGTTCTGAATGTACCAGTGAAGATGATTTGACTGATGCGTTATTTTTGGTGGAGCTTTTTTTTTGTTTTTGTTTTCTTTGTTTGTTTGTTTCCATGTATTATTCTGTCAGGACTCACGGCTGCACTGGGAGTTTTGTTGTTTGTGATAAGTAAAAGTGTCAGGCCGTACAGCCACGTGTCACCTCCCTGGGTGAAAGCTGTTTTCTTGGCCTTTTGTAACTTGACATTGTAAAGTTGGTAACGGCCAATAGCATGAGAAGCTGTGACAAAAGGAGAAACATGCTTTTGTGTACGACCCATTTCAGCTAAAAATAGAAGACTATAGAAAGTGACAGAGTCCTTTTTACACGTGGACATTTTTCCATTAGGCTGACGGCAGCTGAACATGATGCTTTTGGATATTTTTCCTCCACTGGTACCTATTTATTTATTTGACCATGTTTGCTACATAAATCTGACCAGATCAACTCTAATAACCTAAATGAATTATTTGATGGAACCAGTACGAGCTGCTGCAGACGAGCCTGGACAGCAGCAGTGATGACACCTTCAATCCCCAGTGTCAACAAATTTCCATATTGAATGAATAAACAAATAAAAACAAAGACTGGTCACCGTTTCCGTCTTCAAAGATTAAACAACAAAAACTACAATTTATATAAAGGTGCAAGCATGAATTACAGTGTCTTGGGCAAAATAAAAAAGGAAAACCTTGAATGAATCCCTTTGATTTATGTATAATTATAAAGTATAAATAAATATTTTATTCCATGTTTTATATATTTATTTTTAAGATTTGGCCAAAACAACTATAGTTTCCTCATTTCTCAACACAGGATGATCTTAGAATCTCAAGTTGTACACGGAATATTTCGCATGGTAACTGATTTGAACCTATAGTGTAGAGTATACTCTTTGGTTAGTTAAATTTACTCATTTTTTTAAATGCTTTGATTTGTTAGTTTCCATCCAAGCAGCTGCATTTGAAAGTAGAACCCTGAAATATGTGGGTCGTTGTGCAAAATGTAAAAAAAGACTAATGCAATGATATGCACATCTTAAAAACCTATTTACAATAGAACAAAGTATATATATTAAATGTTTAAACTAAAGTAAAAATGTACCTTTTTGGCAGGGGTGGGGGGTGGGGCAGCAACACATCTCAAAAAGGTTGAGACAATAAGAAGCATTTGAAGGAACATTTTTACTACCGGTAATTATTCAGATTAATTGGCAACAGTTCATAAAGAGGACTGGGTGAGAAGCTGCACGTCTTAGAAATAAAAATGGGCAGAGAATCACCAGTCTGGAAAAAACTACATACAAAAATAATAAAACTATTTCCAAATATTTTTGCTCAATTAAAAATTGTGACGATATTGAGTGTCCCATCATCATAAAAAAAAACAAAAAAAAAAAAAACAAAGAGACACTTAAATTTGTATGCCTATTTTACTACTGTCTATTGTTGTCGTTATTATCCATAGTTGTCATAACTCTTTGCTAATGTAACCAGTGGCACCTGCTGGTGCCCTATATCACTGATTGAAAGGCAAGCAGATAAAGGAGTAGGTGTGGCCTTTCAGAAATGTTTGTCAGAGCTCTGGTTGTGCTTCTGCTGTTGGGGTGTGTGGTAAGAAATCACATTATTTATCATGATCTGGTGGTTTTAAAAACTCAGTGCAGGTATCTCTCCTAATGTGTTGTTTGGATGTTGCAGTGTGATCACACAAGATTTTAAGGTGTGTTCTACATCCAGCTGCACGTTAGTGTGACAACGTGTCAGGTATGGTTTTTTTATAATGTATTTAAATGACTATTGAAATGAATTGTATATGGAACTGTCAAGATTAACTGGTTTGTTTTTATAGTTTCAGATGTACTGTTTCCTGCTGTCCTTTTTGAGTTGGGTTTAATGAATTGGTTCTGTTGGTCTGCCTGAGCCTTGCATGGCCTGTAGAACAGAAGATCTGGGAGTGTGTCTTGTAAGGGTGGACCAACCACTTTATTATTGTTTTGTTTGTCCTTATTTGGCCACCCACCTAGGTGACACCAGATGTAGCTTATAGCCACAAGCCTTCACGTCCAGGAAGCCTGACCCATTCTCATATGTGTAGTGGTGTGGGAACCTGAAGTTTGTGGCCCTCTGCACTTAGTTTTGTCAGCTTCTCCTTTGACTTGTGGGCTTGTGGAACATATGAGTAACTCTGGTTTAATGATTGGGAATAAAAGTGCTACATTTCTACACTAATAAATTGTCCATTTTCCACATGATTGAGTGACGTGACATTTATTGGACTTACAGTTTACATTAATATCATATACGAGCTACCTCTTTAAGTAGCATTTCTGCCTCTACCCTTAAAAAAATCTCGGCGCCTAAAATAGTGGTGTGGGTGAGTTCCGAGCTAACCAGGCAGTCGTACGTGGGCAGGAGCTCACAAACAGTTGCAATGAGCAGACGGAGGAGGCCCCTGGAGTTTTCATATGCAGAGTCAGACAACAGGACAGTGAAATCAGTGGAGAAGAGTCGAGCTCGGAACCGTCAAGTAAGGGGGAGTGGGGGGGAGATAGGATGCATGAGAGAAGCGGAGTGTTTATAATTGTAGGTAAAAGTAGATGTTTAACAACCTGTTATATAACACCAAAAAATGTGGGAAATTGCATCTACTTTATTCAAGATTTTCTGAGGGGGGACCCCCAGACACTCTCCATGCCCCCAACCCAAACCTCCACCCCATTGCTGGCCCACCCACGATTTGCATTCTGCAATCCAGCAGTTAAAAAAATCAAGCCTTGCTCTCTAGGCATGGACGTTTTCATCCACCCTAACTGTGAAAGCTGTAGGTTGTGGTGTGCCTTCCAAAACCCAACAATAAAACAGTCAGTGAGGATCCACAACTTCTCCTCCTCTACCATAACCCTCAGCACTGGCTCTCCTCAAGGATGTGTGTTAAGCCCTCTCCTGTTCACTCTGCTCACATATGATTG
>JARVLU010001462.1:24540237-24550591 GCA_031762415.1 Simpsonichthys santanae
ACACAATGTGATTAGCTCCGCCCAGTCACACAATGTGATTAGCTCTGTCCCATCACACAATGTGATTAGCTCTGCCCAGTCACACAATATGATTAGGTCTGTCCATCACACAATGTGATTAGCTCTATCCATCACACAATATGATTAGCTCTGTCCATCATACAATATGATTAGCTCTGTCCATCCCACAATGTGATTAGCTACGCCCAGTCACACAATGTTATTAGTTCTGCCCCATCACACAATTTGATTAGCTCCGCCCAGTCACAAAATGTGATTAGCTCTGTCCTATCACACAATGTGATTAGCTCTGTCCCATCACACAATGTAATTAGCTCTGTCCCATCACACAATGTAATTAGCTCGGTCCCATCACACAATGTAATAAGCTCTGTCCCATCACACAATGTGATTAGCTGCGCCCAGTCACACATTGTCATTAGCTCTGTCCTATCACAGAATGTGATTAGCTCCGCCCAGTCACAAAACGTGATTAGTTCTGTCCCATCACACAATCTGAGTAGCTCCGTCCAGTCACACATTGTTATAAGCTCTGTCCCATCACACAATGTGATTAGCTCTACCCAGTCACAAAATGTGATTAGCTCTGTCCCATCACACAATGTGATTAGCTCCGCCCAGTCACAAAATGTGATTAGCTCTGTCCCATCACATCAGCTTCACCCATCACACACTATGTGAGTAGCTCCTTTATGGTCTGATTAGCTATATTTGTGTTGTCTATGATTTATTAGTTTTGACGGCGATCTCGAATCAAACTGAGTCCAAAAAATCTGTTGTTGATTTTCTTTAAATGACTACTTTTCATTCAAATCAATTCTGTAGTTTGTGAGATTTTTTGATAGCAGTCATACATGCACAGTTAAAAATAATAATCATGTGTCTCACTTCCAAAACATATCTTCTTTTAAAGACTTTTAAACATGGTAGAAAGTCATAGGAAGTAACTGATTTGGGTGGGGGGGTGGGGGGGGGGGGGGCTGTGGAGCAGTCGTCCTCCAATTCAAGAGTTGGGGATTAAATTCCTCCAGCAGTCACATGCTAAAGTGTCCCTGGGCAAGACACTTAACCCTTCATTGCCTCTGATGTGTCCCATCTGTGTAAGAATGTGATAAAGCTCTGATTATTCTTTGTATAGATCTAGTAGAGTGCTGTATGAATGGGTAAATGAGACAGTGTAAAACGCTTTGAGTATCTTGATAAGATAGAAAAGTGCTATACAGTATAAGTACTGTACAGTCCATTTACAATTCCATTTGATTTCAGGATATTGTTTTGGTTACTGTTGTGTTCTCATGTTTTCTTCAGATTGAGCCTCTTTCTGGCCTTTTAGAAGGAGGCACCTTGGTGACGATCTCAGGCTCTAACCTGGGTCAGAAGGTTGAAGACATCCTCCAGTCTGTGATGGTAGCTGGGGTTCCCTGTTCTGTGGTCCCAGAATTGTATGAGATCTCAACCAGGTACTGAACACACGAAGTGCTGCTGTTTCATGCAGTCTACTGTGTAGACATTCAGTTGTGTTGTCACTTTATGCAGACGTTAAAGAAATGCATTCATGACAAAAGTTCTGGCTGTTCTCCAGGATTGTGTGCAGAACTGAGCCCAGTGGTGAAAGGAAGCAGGACTTGGTGTCAGTGACAGTGAGCAAAGGAGAGTTGGGCTGGTCCACACAGAAATTCTGCTACCAGGTACATCATATTCAACTAATTTGCTGCACAAGCTGGAGTATACAGTGGAAAATGTATCTGTTACATCTCCAAGCGGGATGACTGTCATCTACTACCACATCAGGCTTTAGTTCAGTATCTGTAAACTGACTGTTACAGCTATTTTAGTGTTGGGTAATGCCATCTTGAATTTGTTGACAACAAAAGCGTAATTAAAATCCACCCACTGGTCCATGAGATTATTTTGCTAATAGATGTCAAATAATGATGATTGCCCAGGACCCTTTTGTATGTAAGATCTTGATCTCAGTGGAGGTTTAAATCTGGTTAAATGGATGAAATAATCTAAGATGGCGGCTCAGAAATTGGAAATCTGCCTTGTGCTTTCTTCGTGTTTATATATACATTTTGTTTGTTTGTTTTGCGGTCTTTCTTTCTGTCTTTCCTTTCTTTCGATCTTTATTTAAAAAAAATAATTCTTAATAATGGTGTGAAGAGGATGGCTGTAAGGTGAGAAGGGAGGCCATCGAAACTGGGGAAAAAAAAAAAATAAATTGGAAATCTGAAAATCTGAGTCAGAAAGAAAGATCATATTTCAGACTGGGTCCAATGTTCTGTGAGGCCCATTTCATCTCGATCTACTGTAGAATCAAACTGATGTGTTCATTTAAAGCCAGCAGCAAGGCATTGTTCTGCTGCAGTGAACGTGGACTTTCTGTGAGCTCAGCTCTGCTTTTAAATGTCTGCTCCTCCTTCATCCTCCTTTTCCTCTCAGGATCCAGTTGTAACAGCAGTGTCACCTGTCAGGGGTCCAAAGGCAGGAGGAACAACCCTAAACATCACGGGTCAAAACCTGCTTACAGGCCGGCCCTCTGACCTCAGGGTCAGTGTAGGAGATGTCCCCTGTACAATGTAAGAACCTCACACTCAGACTGTCCAACCTGGAGCAGTTTGGAGCTGACGGCTTAGTTCATCCTTCACTTTATGACTAAATGCAGTGTGACCTACTGAAGAATCTATATTTGGGTTTTTAAAGACAAAAGATGCAAAACACTGGCTAAAAGGTAGCTAAAGGCTTGCCACAGGCTAAAAGCTGCAGAACAGTAGCAAAAATTTATAGTATACAGACCCTTTCCAAAAAATTTGAATATCATGGAAAAGTTCCATAATTCCATTTGTAACCAGTGGCACCTGCTGGTGCCCTATATCACTGATTGAAAGGCAAGCAGATAAAGGAGTAGGTGTGGCCTTTCAGAAATGTTTGTCAGAGCTCTGGTTGTGCTTCTGCTGTTGGGGTGTGTGGTAAGAAATCACATTATTTATCATGATCTGGTGGTTTTAAAAACTCAGTGCAGGTATCTCTCTTAATGTGTTGTTTGGATGTTGCAGTGTGATCACACAAGATTTTAAGGTGTGTTCTACATCCAGCTGCACGTGGGTGTGACGACGTGTCAGGTATAGTTTTTATATAATGTATTTAAATGACTATTCAAATGAATTGTATATGGAACTGTCAAGATTAATTGGTTTGTCTTTACAGTTTCAGATACTGTTTCCTGCTGTCCTTTTTGAGTTGAGTTTAATGAATTGTTTTTGTTGGTCTGCCCGGGCCGTGCATGGCCTGTAGAACAGAAGATCTGGGAGTGTGTCTTGTAAGGGTGGACTAACCACTTAATTTTTGTTTTGTTTGTCCTTATTTAGCCACCCACCTAGGTGACACCAGATGTAGCTTTTACTCTGGTTTAATGTTTGGGAATAAAAGTGCCACATTTATACACTAATAAATTGTCTGTTTTACACTTGATTGTGACATTTATTGGACTTACAGGTTACACTGAGATATCAGGTCTCTCTTGTAAATGAGTCCCTGAGGCGCAATGTCATTAACCTGTATAAATAAAGGTTGAATGAATCAGCAACAGTTCAGTTCATTCCCAGTTCAATTCAAAAATCTTGTCATCATCTCCAGGATAAAGCTCAGTTATTATTAGCTGAGGCAGTAGAAAACTGATCTGTGGTCAGAGTAGGCACATTTTTTTGACACCCACAAATGCCATGTCCTTTGTTTTAAAAGAAAAGGCCCCATCCAGCCTGCTATCAACCCACAGCTCAGAAGACTGCTTCTCTGATGGTATGGGTGTGCATTTGTGCCTATGCCTATGCAAAGGCAGCATACACATCTGGTAAGGCAATGTCAGTGCAGAAAAGTATATAGAGTTTATGGAACAACGTATGTATTGATTTATATTAACTCTTTTTCAGGGAAAGTCTTGAAAATTCATCAAAACTGTAGTAAACCTCATGCTGCATCCACTGCAACAAGGCTTCACAGTGGAAGAGTCCATGTGCTGAACTGACCTGCCTGCAGTCCTGACCTCTCACCATATCAATATATTTGACACAACTTGACATGAAACTTTTAAAACTGCAGCTGCTGAACAGCTAACACCCTACATCAGACACATATGGGACAATGTTCCCTCCAAAGACTCCAGCATCTTTTATGGTCGGCCATGAAATTCAGAACTACATTTTTTTCCTTAATTCTTTTTTTTATTTTATTTTTTCATACTTATCTTGATCTGGAAACTACTAACAGTAAATGCAATACTTTTCAACGCTGTTAAAAAAGATAAAGTGAAGCCTTATTAGGCAGGAGGAGATGTGAGGTTCTACATGTAAAGAGAGAGCTGTTGATTTTACAATGAAATCTTGCAGAGATAAAATCATCCTGACCATCACCCTGTCAAAAATGAAAACTTGCCTGAAACTGTCTGCTCTGAGGCAGGAGCTTGATTTGCACCTAAGAGATGAACATTGAAAACAATCTGTCAGATAAAGGCCTGCAAGTGGCTCTGTTTAAATTTTCATGGCGTGAAGAGAAGAGCCTGGAGGTGACTGTGTCTACCTGGTTGTTGTGGTTGGTTCACTGCCTCTCGGGGCTCAGAGGCTGTCGGCTTCTTCGGGTCTGCTGCCTCCGGGGCACCTGCCTCTTTTGCTTTAGATAAGGGCATGGGTGACGGCAGGAAATGCTTCGGAAAACCTTTGAAGAACCAGGCACCGGATCTCTTCCACACCTGAGAATCATAGAAGAATGGATGTGATGTAGACGCTCGATGACTTTCTGTTTGCTTTCTGTCACTGCTCTGGTTTCAGGCGCTCACCTCTCGCTGTTCTCTGCAGATCTTGCACAGCCACACGGCGCGAGGCCGACTTCCACACTGCGTACCACACTTAGTGCACATGTGCTACACACAAAAACACAAAATAAGGATGACCTCATTTTGCTGTAACTTTCTTAAAATAGGCGTAATATGTAGAGGAAAAGCTTGTGCAATGGTTTTAGCAGGACTTGAGCAGGGGAGCGTGTTTGTGCTCGTGCTCTAATTGGCTCACCTTTTTGCAGTCCTCACACACCACTGAGCTGACCCCAGGTGAGCCCAGCTGCTCCCCACACAGCAGACAGCGGGAAACTCCGTCTCCACACACCGTCTTCTTAATATCGTCCAGGCGGTTTATCAGGCGCCTGCGGAAGCACAGAGGAAAATCTTTCTGAAAAGGTCACTGTTAATTATCCCACATCCAGAATTTATGCATTTCATTAGTCTCAATGTGACTTTTTTCCTACACCAGCGAGGACTCACCCGATTCTCTCCTGCTCCATGGCCTCCATTTTCTCAGCACGGGCTATCACACTGTTGATAATCTCCTTCTCTTCATCTGTCAGGTCTGGACCAGGACCAGGACCAGGCTGCAAGGTCCAGTTCCCCCTGTTAGCCAAGCACAACAGTCTTCAGTGGAAGGCATCCTGTTTTAAAACTCAACACGTGGACATGCAGAGAAACAGTTCGGTGTTGGAACAGAGCTGACGAAACAGCTCAACATGTCATCGCATCAGAAACACAACAAACCAAAGAGGTCTGCAAAGAACTCTCCATATCGCCTTAGTAATGTGCAAGAAAATAAGTATGCTAAACTGAAATGATAAAACTCAAATATTACACTTTTATTACGTAAACCTGTTGATCAAATATCAAAAAATTCTGCTTCAACCCTCAGTCAAAACATTAGTTTTGATTGGCATGCATTATTTAATTTTTAATGATCCCTAGGATTTATTGTTCTATCCCATATTTTTTTGCTTACTTGGTTAGTTTGTTTTCAACAGCAAGCTCATGTCAAAACCTCCAGTGTACCCCTCCTGTCAGTAATCTCTCAAACTGTTCCTGCATTTGCACATTTGACTTCACCTATTTCTGTTTTGGTTTGTTTTACTTTCATAGATGAATTTATTTATATAATTACTTCATGGCAAATACAGTATTTAGCTGCTTTGTTTACACATTTTGATTTATTACATTCAATACTTGTCTAATTTTTAAAATAACAATATATTGATATGATTTCTTTATTTCTGTCACATTACTGATACCTAATATCAAACGGACATCAAGGCACATCTATTTTATTATATTTATTATTACTATTATTATTATTGTTTTTGTTTTTTACTAATTGTAAGCTATAAAATTAAACATGAAAAAGGTTATCCTGAACGATATCAAACAATTCAGTTTGAAAGAGTTTACTTCAGTTTTTCCAGATATGATAGGCAGTTCTGAAATCTGTAATGCAGGTACGCGTTCAATAAAAAAAACATGGTAATTTCATGAATGGCTGTACTTTTATAGAACTTCATAGCTAATCATGAGACTCAGAGCTCTTTACATCACAATCTGTGCCTTCTTTTACCTCCACACACACATTCGTACAGCACTCTACATCTCTACAAAGATAATCTGAATCTGTAGAGACTAATCAGAGCTTTATCACATGCATACAGTGAAGTGACACACATCAGAGGCAACAAGGGGTTCAGTGTCTTGCCCAGGGACACTTCAACATGTAACTCCTGGTGGAATCGAACCCCCAACTCTCCTCTCTCGTACTGGAGGACGACTGCTCCAACCACTCAGCCACAGCCCACAAAATCCTGAATCCTGAATGAATCCTCAGAAAATGTTGTGAAAGCTAATCAGCATTTTTTTAATCAAAAGATCTGGGCCCAGATATGAAGCAATACATTTGATTGACTAACATTTGCTGGACTTCTGCATTCCAAACAGATCTTTCATGAACGTCACATGGTAGTTCGACATTTGTTCAGAAATTTTGCTGACAAATTGTGTACACATTATGAAAAAAGTGCTCATTTAGTTTCTAAAGTTATTACTTTTTGGACCAATCTTCATGTCATTGCAATGAGTCTGTTGTTACTTTGTTACTATTAGTTCAGTGGCTCTCTGTTAACTGCCCCACTTTGCTTTATACACTTTATATGTTATGTCTCATTTCCTATAAAGAAAAAAAGAAACACAATGCAGATGTTTACAGTATCTACTTACTGCTCTTTATCGCTGTGTCACAGGTCGCATGTCAGAAACGAATGCGGGGGAAACAAGAAGCAGGCCACAATTAAGTATGGAGTTCCCATTCACAAAGTGTGCAGAGACAAAAACTGCCCTCACCTCGGGTGCATGTTCCTCTGCCTGTCGTTGGACACCCAGCGATCCGAGCCACTGCTAAACACTGTGTCAGTCATGTTGCACAGCTGCAGTCTGAAAGTGGACGGGTAGAAAAACACAGAAGCAGATGTTAGCTGTGCATCCAGATGGGCTAACCGTGCACGTTTTTACCATGAAGATGCTAAATCTGTATCAGGAGCGCTAGTCGTGTCATTTTGGTCAGCATGCTCATAAAAAAAAATGAACATTTTCAACAAGGATATTGTCACTGACATCGTAAACTCCAAATGCCAGAGTGATGGAGTTCACTAAAAAAGAGACACACACCGATGACCATCATGAGCCAAACAAACTACCAGTCTCAACCAAAAATACAGTAAATAAAATCAACCGTTATTGTCATAAACAAACGTCTGCTCGGTAGCAGTGATTTTGCAAATCAAGCATGAGAAAATATTGCCACTTTCAGTGGGAGCACAAGCACGGTTTTCTCAGCCAAATTCAGCCCAGTCAGGACCATCTCCTCCTGCCAAGCCTGCAGTGCGAACACATTATGTACACAAACTGAAAAGAATAAGACAATAACCGAGAGAAAATATGGATCTGCAGGCTTGGTTTGTAATTAACAAGCTCAAAGTGTCCTGACGTGTGTCGAGGTGGGAGTTGTCCTAACAGGGACAGAGATGATGTGCATACAACTAACAAAACCAACCGTCCCCGAGCTTTAGTAACCAGAGAGGACCGAAGCTGGCACGTGCTTCAGCACATCTGTAGAGATAAAAACAAAGCACATCAGGGCACTAAGTGCAACAGAAGAACTGCTCGCAGTATGTGAGTCCACATATGATCAGTGCATCGCAGTGGGTTGGATATTTAAAGACGGTTTTTGGAGAAAACTTGCTGACATCTTGTGATATCCCATGAACAGGAGTGGAAGTAAGGAATTACAAATACTCACATTACTGTGATTAAGTCGATTTTTGGGGGGTACTTATACTTTTATGAGTATTTCTTTCAATTTTACTCTACAATTTAGTCCATGTAATTTACTTTGCTACTTTTTAAAATCAGAAGTCGTTGCTGAGTACGGCCACAATCTGAATTAATATTCAAACCGTTCATCTGCATCTTTGTAGACAATAATGCTCTCAGAACACGAACGAGCCAATCATCTATGACGTAAGCAAAGGACAACTCTGTAGAGTAGAGAGACATTAATGGACAGAAGATTTTGAGAAAAAGCCTAAATGGAGACAGAGGACAACACTGTCAACAGAGACAATGATGAGGTAAAGGCTGAGGACAAGTGTCTGTGATCGTACCTGGAGGAATGTTTCATGTACAGAGGGTGAACAGGAGACAGGTCCAGATGAAAACTTTGTTTGATCTCTACAGTGACAGCAGCTACAAGACTTCATCTAATCTGAAAAACATATTGTGCTATACGAGGTTTTACAGCTACCTGTATGATATTGTTTTATTATTGTTTGTGTGTGGGTTATTAGTTTGACTAAGTATGCAAAGATCCTAGATACTGCCATCAGTTTAACTGGTACTAAAATAAGACAGAAACTGAATGATTCTATTGACAACACAATAAAACATCAGTTGGTCAAAACATAATTAATACTCTGAGTAGTTTTTGAGAAGAGTACTTTGTACTTTTACTTAAGTTTTTTTTAATAACAGCAGCATTTTTACTTGTAATTGAGTACAATTTAAGCAGTGTAACAGTACTTGTACAGTACTTGAGTACAAACTTGCATCACTCGTTCCACCTCTGCCCGTGAGCTTGTCAACGTTGGATCAAAATGACTTCAAGGCCATCATTTCTACACATACTGAAAGATGAACTTCATGTAAGACGCCGGCGTGAACGGCTGCAGGTGACACTTCCCTGCAAGATCCGCACTTCACTCTGGAGAAGAGGAGTAGTCGTGTGCTGAAGAGCAGATTCAGGATGGGGGGTGTTAGAGCAGTAAATGATAGAAGGCAAGAAGCTGTAGCCAGAACAGACTGAGCAGAGTGATAATGATTACACTGGGAAACACTCAGTGCCCAGTGCATTTGATACACCATCACTGTAATTCAATCTCAGAGTAGTGTGTGTGTGTGTGGGGGGGGGGGGGGGGTAAAGTCATCAACACAAAATATGGCAAATGTGCTGCGTGTGCATGTCTATGTGCTGCTTTGAGTCTCTGCCAGACTTTGCAAAGAGGGACGCTGCAGCCACAATATGTCCGGAGGGCAAGAGGCAGGACTTAGAGAAGACGGGCAAACAAGATCGACACGGAGAATGACAAATATTTTCTGGAGCTGAGATGTGCAGGATGAGAAGAGGGCTTTTATTAGCAGGCTCGGGAGTGCAACACTAAGGGATGCCTAATGATAATATGAAAAGTAACAAATAAAAATCAATTCACTTGTCTTCAGCTTCCAGTCTTGAGGAAAGTGAGTGGTCGTGCCACTCTTTCTGTTTTAAAATGGTTTCTGTTGTGCAACATGCCTTCTGATTTTGTCTTTTCTTTTCTTCTCTCTTTCAGATCCGCAGATCTTAGATTTTAATGAAACTGAGGGAGTAACTTCAATTCAAGATGGCCACCACAGCCAATCAAACTTAGCCTGCATAAACATGACTATAACTACCAATAAAGCAGTTTTACAGATAACCAGTGGTGGAGAAAGTACTCAAACACTGCATTTGAGTAAAAGTGCAAATAAACAGACAAAAATGTACTCTAGTAAAAGTAGAAGTACTATATTAACGTTTTGACTTAAGTAAAAGTAAATAAGTACTATACTTGAGTTTAAAAATACTTAAAGTATTAAAAGTAAAAGTACTTGCTGAATGTATTACCTAATGATGGTCTACAATATCATAAAGTATTCCCACTGTATTTATATTTTCTTTAATACATTAATAGTGTTGAGTCATTTTAAAGAACAATGCTGCAGATAATACATGTTTTTATTGTGTTTACTCAGTGACACAGTTCACACTTGGACTTGTGAGTCTGTGTGTCAGAATTTCAGGGATGACATGCAGAGTTAAATGTCATTAAGTAAAATAAGAAAGAGGAATGATTATATCTTTGAAAGTTTTTATTCAACACAAAGTAAAACCAATGTGTCATTTTAACT
>JARVLU010001462.1:24587615-24602682 GCA_031762415.1 Simpsonichthys santanae
ATATCTTTTTTTTTTTGTTTGTTTGCCATATTGAGCAGAAATTTGTTGTACTGGTAGCTGAGAGCGAACTCCAACACACAGTACTGTCAAATCAAATATTTTTAAATGTCTAACATGTGGCAGTCCCCTCCAGGTACTTTCTAGTATGACTCTTTGGTTTGGAGTTCATCATTTCACTCATTGCATTGAATGTGAAATCACAACTAGAGAGTATTAAATCATGCTTGCACAACACATAGCGACATGTTGACATGTAAAAGCCTGAAGGTTGTTTATAGTAAGCTTTGCACTGAGAACAAGGACAAATGAGAGTCTATTTTAGAGTTTGAGTACACACTACGTAAGCCAACAGTGAAGCAGGGCAAAGATCTCCTTCAGTCAGCCTTGTTTTGTTGTATTCAACAGATTGTGTGGAGTCGGGTCGTATCAGGCACTCTGTGTGCTGTTTGGACCAGAACCAGATCAGAATAATGCCTCCCTGTCAACAGAGATTGATTGCTGATTTGTTGAACTATTGTCTGGAAAGGTGCAGAATGGTTACAGATGGAAAGTCAATAGTTTTTGCTAATCTTGTTCAGGCTACAATTGAGTTTTACTGCATCGGATCACTGTAGTGCGTTGTTGTTTTGTTTGCCATGTTTCATAAAGGTTTTTTTTTTTTTTGGTCACAGTCACAGGTTGACATGCTGAAGTAAATGTCATTCCTAATTCCTGATTATGTTACACAACAACATCTATTTTTGTTGCTCTTATTTAATAAAAACACTGTATTGACAGCTGACATCATCTCAACGGTTGAATTCAATCACTCTGGGGAGCTACTTGCCACTGGAGACAAGGGGGGTCGTGTTGTCATCTTTCAGCAGGAGCCTGAGGTATGCATTATACAAATAATACAAATATTACAGGCTTTTCACAGCTGACGAGGTTTTATCTTCCTATATTCTGTTGAACCTGTACCGTCCGTATATGGCAATTTAATAAAATTCAGCTAAAATGTCATGCTGAAAACATAAGTATAGCTGGTCTCAACATAAATACAGTACATTATTTTACTATGACTCTACCTGAACGCAAGTTTGATTTAAGGTCTGTTGTTGTGTAGAGTAAGAACCAACCGCAGTGCAGAGGAGAGTACAACGTTTACAGCACCTTCCAGAGCCACGAGCCTGAGTTTGACTACCTGAAAAGTCTTGAGATTGAGGAGAAGATCAACAAGATTCGATGGTTACCTCAGAAGAACGCTGCGCAGTTCCTTTTGTCTACGAATGGTTAGTAAACCACGTTCTCTGTAGTGGGACTCAATATGTGGCATCTTCTCTTATCAAAGTTATCTGAACTCTGCTCTGTGTCGCCGGCAGACAAAACTATTAAGCTGTGGAAAGTCAGTGAGCGTGACAAGAGACCAGAGGGCTACAACTTAAAGGAAGAGGATGGACGTTACAGAGATCCCAACACTGTCACGACTCTACGGGTAAAAACATGTTTACCATGGTCCCAGTAATGTTTTTGATTTGCTTTCCTAGAACAGTTTTACTTGTGCCTTTATTAATAATATCTATCAGATTGGAAAGCACAAATCTATAAATAATGAAAAGAAAGACGTCAATTCAATCATTTATGTAAAAAAGAGGAATATCCTGTAGTCTGTTTTCAGCTTCAAGCCTTTCACTCTGCTCTTCAAACTATATATATTTTTTTAAAATATCTTCCTGAAACTCGTTCCCTTAGGTACCGGTGTTCAGGCCCATGGATCTGATGGTGGAGGCCAGTCCCAGACGAGTGTTTGCAAACGCACACACCTACCACATCAACTCCATATCAGTCAATAGTGATCATGAGACCTACCTGTCTGCAGATGACCTGCGCATAAACCTTTGGCATTTGGAGATCACAGATCGCAGCTTTAGTATCCTTTCATTAGCTAATTCCACATATTTAATGTCGTGTTTACTTGCATCATCTTTTGTATTCCTGTCTAGACTGTTCCATGTAAAGAGGGAAAAAAAAGGCATTGAATGTTTGCATCATTTTGTCTTTAAAACTGTGTTGTGTTAAGATGACTCATTTTTGTTCCATTACAGAAAGCACTAAATTAACTAGTATTAATGCTTATGCAACAGGATATAAATTGTGTTGCTTGTCCTTTAAAATGTATATATTTGTGTTTTAAAGGCAGCCAAACCTAACTAGTCAAATCACCACGCCATACTTAATAAATACCACTAGATGTCACCAAACTAAAAGATTGTTTTGAACGTCTACATAAAGTAATTTAATAACTTGACTTTTTTTGTTCCTCATAGTTTCATCTTTCTGTGTTCTGAGATGTCCTGATTCACCAACCTACATCTGAAGTAAAACAGAAACATTACTGGATGATTTTTAAGCCAGAATACACACGCACTAATTAAGTGACAGCTTCTGCATCAATACATACTTTAAACTATGATTTTGTGCATTTTAAAAATGTACACCAAGGCAGACTCTGTCAAAAACAGTCCTAATGTGAAGCGTGGCAGATGTAGTCTTAACCCGAGCCCTCCAGATATTGTTGACATCAAACCAGCGAATATGGAGGAGCTGACAGAAGTGATCACAGCGGCAGAGTTTCACCCCTACCAGTGCAACACGTTTGTTTACAGCAGCAGTAAGGGAACCATCCGCCTGTGTGACATGAGGGCGTCAGCGCTGTGCGACACGCACGCCAAATGTAAGTTGATTTGGTTAAAAAAAAAATTATTGCAACTGATTTTACAGAGAATGTCTATTTCTTCTTTTAGAGTTTCTTTGTTTAAATGTTTTGCAAGACTTCCAAAGTTTGCCTAACTGTTCAGTTGACGGATTTAATTTTTAAAACTGAACTAGCAAACACTTTGTCAATCTTCGTGGTTTAGATATGTTTGAACGTCATTGTATTTTTTTGTAATTAGAAAGTAAACAAACTGCATCAGACATTTTTAAATATTTTTTTAATTTGTGTACATTGTCCATTGAATTTCATCTTTTTCTCTTCAGTGCGTGGCGTCTCTTATCCAGGAGCACTTTCACTGCAGTTTTGTTTTTATAAATCTTTAAACTGACCAAAAAAGAAAGATTTCACACCTGTTTTTACATGGATGTTGTTCCAGCCTTGATTCCCCCCCCCCCCCCTTCAAAAAAAATTATTTACTTTTTAAAGTTAATAAACCATAAACAATTGAAGAGTAAATAACTGGACTGTACTTGTGTAACACCTTTCTAACTCATCAAGATTAAGATACTCAAAACTCTTTACAACACAATCTGCCATCCTCATTTACCCATTCATACAGCACTACTAGATCTATACAAAGCATAATCAGGTCATTTAGATCACATTCACACACTGATGGGACACATCGGAGGCAATGAGGGGTTCAGTGTCTTGCCCAGGGACACTTCAACCTGTGACTGCTGGTGGAATCGAACCCCCAACTCTTGCATTGGAGGATGATTGCTCTAACCACTCAGCCACAGCCGCATCAACAATTAAGCTCAATAATTTGTTGAAGACTTGTAAAAAATTATTATTTTTTTTCAGTTGATTTGCTGCCAAGGTGGTCTAATAACGCCCATTTCTTGTTTTAGTGTTCGAGGAGCCAGAAGACCCTAACAACCGTTCATTCTTCTCTGAAATCATCTCCTCCATCTCTGATGTGAAGTTCAGCCACAGTGGACGCTACATGATGACGCGGGACTATCTGTCCGTCAAAATCTGGGATCTCAACATGGAAACACGGCCAGTAGAAACATATCAGGTCTGCAACGAATAGCATCCATATTGGTGTTTCAGAAACAAGTGTCTGTGGTGGTCATTTTGCTTTCGCCCAACCTTTGCTCACAATTCTTGTTATCCATGTTTGAACAGGTGCATGAATATCTCAGGAGTAAGTTGTGTTCGCTTTATGAGAATGACTGCATCTTTGACAAGTTTGAGTGCTGCTGGAATTGGAATGACAGGTGAGCACCCTACCTAAAAATATGAGATCAGTCGAGGTCACTAGTCAAACAGTTGCTCACACACCTCTTGTCTTTTTACACAGCGTTGTGATGACAGGCTCCTACAACAACTTCTTCAGGATGTTTGATAGAGGCTACCGGCGCGACGTGACCTTTGAGGCATCGCGGGAGAACAGCAAGCCGCGCTCAGTCCTGAAGCCTCGCAAAATAAGCACGGGCGGGAAGCGCAAAAAGGACGAGATCAGTGTAGACAGTCTGGACTTTAACAAGAAGATCCTCCACACTGCTTGGCATCCTCTGGACAACATCATTGCCGTGGCAACCACCAACAATCTGTACATTTTCCAGGATAAGGTGAACTAGCGTTTGGTAACCACTCGGATCACAGTTTGTTTGTTTTTTTAGCCTTGTTGCTCTCAAATAAACCTGTCGGTTTTGAACCAAACCCTCAAATCTTAATTAAAATGTCTGTTTGAGAAAATGACAGATGTTGGTCTCTGCTCAAAACATACAAGACCATCACGTCTTATTTTGGAGCGGTGACTTCTTCCATTAGGAGCACTCCATTACTGAGCTTCCATTTGCAGCTTCACTACGTCCCAAACCAAAGGGAAATACCAGTTTCATTATTTGCTTGTGCCATAGTGACACAATTTTGTTCTAGCTACTGGTTAAGTCTTTGTAGTTATGTTTTACAAGTTTAAATAGGATTTTCTTCATACTGTTTTTGTGTTTTTCTGTCCCCGATTATTCTGTTCTCGTGCCAACTGAGACTTTAAATACAAGTTGTCAACACTTCATTTTTTGCCCATTAACTGTCAAGTTGCCAAGTTCAACTGTTTCCCCCTCATCTTAAAGGACTGAGTGTTTTATTATCTTTAGCTCATTCTCTGAAAATCTTGTTAAACTGGCTATACTACTAACATTTGTAAACGGAGTACGAATCTTTCTTAGATCAGCTTTTTATCTTCAAATCAGCCAGTGTTTGTTATTCACCCGTCTCCTGAAAGGTTTCTTTACTTGAAGTTTACGTTGATTACATTGTTGTAAACTTCTTGTTGCCTTTGCATCTGGCAGTGTCTGTTAGTTGTTGCATAGTAGAATGCACATATAGTCTATTACCACTTCTGTTAAAGCAACAGCAACCTGTCACAAACAGGAGCCACTTGGAGTACTTTTAAGTTTTCCTCACAAAGGTCATGCATACACATCCATGGCAATGAGAAACTCAAGTATTTGCTGTGCACTCGGGACTGGAAAAGTCATTAACGTGGTTAATGGTTTTGGTTTTAAAACTAAATCTCTCATGGAGTCACTTCTTACAGCTGTGAGTGGATCTGCTGTAACTGTGCTCGTGTTGTGTCAAACCTACTGTAAGGAACAGGAGTAGATGAAAACACTCCTCCGTGTTTCTGCTTGTTAAACAAGGATTCTGACTGGTCTCTTACGCTGCTTTTGTTGCGATATGACACCAGTCAGCTTTAGAAAAACACTCTGTCACATCGACACGGCTGGGCTCTATATCCCCACCAGAGCCTCTTTGCTGTGTGGTGTTTGCAGAAAACAGTGCAGCTCTTGAACTTCTAACAAAGCTCAGCTGTTGTTAGGTTTGTGCTGAGAAAAAGACATAGTGGTGAAAAAGATTTCAAAGGGCATTTTTACTCTGAATTTATGTATTACAGTATTTCCTAAAATTGGATATACAGTACTCTGAAAAGCTGAATGCACGTGCCTAGAGGTCTTTTTAAGCAACAGTGAGACGTTGTGTTACAGAAAAGTAACTGAGCTTACTCTGACACACGGAGCGGACTCGCTCGGTTGCTTGTTAATGGAAAGCACCAAGTCTGAAGTCTGACACTGGAAGTGCGTTAGATTTCTCAGGTGTCGCGTTTGGGTGTTAAATGATGGCCGATGATGCCAAAGGAACCGGTCCTATACACTGAACTTATTTAAAGCTGTCCTACAGACAAGGTGTTCCTGGTCCAGCTGTTCGCCCCTGCACTCGTGGACAGCTGTATAAAGCTCAGGACAAACACTTTAGTGCGTGAAAGGCCTGAATTGGCCTGAATTGATTCTCTGTGGCATAAAAACTGGTCGCTGCTGCCAACTTACTTTTAAAGTATGTTGTTGCAGACAGACCGCTTTAACATCTGGGTTTAGTTTCTGTTTGTAGACTTTTTTTTTTTTTTACATGTGAAGTTTTATACTGTACCTGATTAAAAAAAAAAGAATATTCACTACAGTTGATTTATTTTTGTAAGAATTAGGACAATAGGATTACAGTCCAGTCACTGTAGTTTCTTATCCTGTTTGTTTCGGGCTGACCGTGCACGGATTGTTTTGAAAGTCGGGTATTCCTTCGCTTTTTGTTTTTCTGGTGGATATTTTCATTCAGAAAAAGAGTTTAGATTTTTGTGGCATCAATAGAGTTGTCATTTTTAACATGGGATGTCCAAAGAGAAGTATTTCAGGTGTTTGTAACTCCTAAAAATAAAAACTCTTACTGTATTTTGCCGTTATTTAGAGAGTTCAGGGACAGATTGAGAGTTTATTTAGATCAAAGGTTTTTATTTAATTTTTTTGGTCATGTGCCATAGTTTTGCTGAACAAACATATGTAAAACGAGGCCCTCTGTGTTGGTAAACATTTTCAAAAAAATCTATCATTAAATTATTAATCTTTTTGAAGCCTGTCAGCTCAGTTGCATAGGCAGAGGGATGTTTCTGAACAATGAAATATCTCCTGTGGAGCTCTCCGTTACAGGCTTCGTTTGTTTTTAACAAGGAGAAGCACTTTGTGTGGTCACCTATTTAAGCTAACTCCATGTTGTTGCGCCTCCTTCACTGTCATGTCTTACAAGAATCCTAGCTGGATTTAACCACCATATTGTCAATGAGAAGCCCAAATGAACTGTGTTGTCATAAATATGTATTCATAGCAAACGGCTTGATTATAGTACAGTTTTCCATTTCAGAAATGTTGAGCCTTTTAAACGAGGCACAAAGCTCATCGGTAAATGCCGCTCCAAACAAAACGACCTGTTTCAGTTTGATGTTTCATCTACTGTCAAGTTTCAGTCTCAGGGTTCTGGGTTTTGTCTTTGTACGGAGACACTTTTCTACTTTTTTCTCGTGCGTGTGTGTGAGACCTTTATTTTCTGATGTGAAGGTCAGTCATGTTTGTGTCATGTCCAAATTAAATGTATGAAACTTTGTAATTTAAAAAAAGAGATTCTAGTAAAAACAAGTGTATAGTAATACACCCAGATTTGTATTTTTGTTTTAATGAATGGACAAGCAATATACAGTAAACTGGTTGAGGGGGAGGAACGTTTCCCCTCTTTTTGTTTTCTTACATCAGCAGTCGTTCAAGGCTGTTGTTTGCCACAATGATGTTCACGAGTACTCCGTTGCCTTTCTTACAACATTAAAAAGTTAAGATAATCAAATATTGTACCTGTACTTTTCCTCATTTTTCTGGCACACCAGACAGGAAGGAGCCTGCTCAGGGGACTTTTCTGCTACGGTGACTTAAAACCTTCAAGAAAGTACCAAAGTTCATGCTCAATATGCCAGGTATAAAATCAAACAATGTTCCGTCAGGTCATCTGGAAGGTTTCTTTTTTTTCTGAGACGTTTCATCCAAAGGATTTTCTCAATCTGAGAAGCCACCAATCAAAACGTTTGCTTGGTGGCTTCTCAGATTGAGGAAGTCCTTTGGATAAAGGACGAAACATCTCGGCAAAAACTGTCCAGATGACCTGACTGTACATTTTTGGACTTCAAGAAAGTAGCTTTTCTGGACTCAAAACAAAAACTCATTTAAAGTAAATCATACATATCAAAACATTTTATATCAGCAGCTATTGTTCGTAACTGCTTTGCATCAGGTTAAAAAAAATGGCTGACCCTGAACAGGAAGAAGTAAGTAGAAAAATGAATGAAGTCCGTTTTTGTCTGCTTGCAGCATGTCTGTTACAGTATTTTATTATTATTTATTAACCTTTATTTAACCAGGCAAATCCCAATGAGATCACAATCTCTTCTGCAAGGGAGGCCTGGACCTGAAGGCAGCGTAACATGCATGTTTTGGGTTATCACAGGAATAAAAAAACAAAATGCTCTTTTTGGTTTTTGTGAATTTTATACTTTTAATGTGATCTGTTTGAGAATAACTACATATTGTACAGCAATTTGGATAAACGTTTTAAAAACTTTTTTTTATCTGACTGACGTTATATTTTAATAGATTTTGTGTCCTACCAGGAAGACTTTGGGATTAGTTCCAGTTTTCTTTCACACAAGCTACATGTAATAAAATTAGGACTCATAGCCTACTATGTAAAAACTACGGAGCCCTGGAGGGGACATGGGGGATTTTTTTTTTTTTTTTTACTTTTGCATTCCCTCGCAATACTGTATGTAGTGTTAGCTCACAGACAACATACCATGACATTTTATAGAGCACTTAAAATGGCGACAAGGCCAACAAACCTAAAAAAAAAAAAAAAAACTGGTCCAGATGACAGGATTTAATGAAGTTTTGTTTTGAAATCAGCCTTAAATATAAGGATCTCCACTTGGATATTTCACGTTCATGCTCCGTGGATTCAGGGCTTCCTCGTTCAAGCTGACGCAGTCAGTCTGATTTCACTCAGCTGTTCAGTCTGTCCCTCTGAGGAGCGATGGTTCTTATAATATTTTAGATATATTTCCAGAGTATTTGTCAAAGCAGCACCATGTATCATAAGTTTTCTCGATATATTTCTGCATGGTAATAAATCATGAATTTTCTCACTATTTAAAATCCAAAAGGTGGCACTTGTGTTTCAGAAGTACTGTAACTTTCTTTTAAAGCATCAAAGTTCATTCAAGGATTCAAAGATCCAATATTCTTTGTCATTCCACCACATGTGGTGCATGTAGTGGAACAAAATTGTGTACACAGGGTCCCAGTTACATCCAACAAAAGTATTAAAATGTGTGTAAAAGAAAATACTGTAAGATCTAACATATGAACTAAGAAAAACATTAACTAAAAACACACTAAGCACACACTTCAGAAGGCTTCGAGGAGTCCCAAGTAAACCGTGTTCCCCACTAAGCAGTACACTCCTTTAGTGGAACAAACAGTTTGCTGGTTTTGCTGGTGACTGATGAAGCCCTCCAAATAGTACGGTCACCGTAGAATAGAGGGCGAAAAGTTTTTCCACAAAAAAAGAAACTGTCCAGATGACCTGACCATTGTTGTATTTTAGATGCATACAGTACAACGCAAAAGAAAAATAAATCCCCCATGTCCCCTCCGGGGCTCCGTAAAAAAAAAAAAACACTAGCACCTATTCATTAAAATTAAGTTTTGAAGTCATGTATGGCAGCAGCTTTGTACTTACCCCGTATCTTGCTTTGTAAACACTTGAGTATTGTGTTACATGTTCTTATCGTTTACCTTTAGAGGATGAAAAAGGTACTTTTACAATAAATTTCTTAAAAAACAATGCGCCTATCTAGTGTGCTCCGGTTTGTTGCGTTGTTTCCGCGCATGCGCACATCCATATTGAACATTAGAACCGTTGTCAACATGTCCACCGCTTCAGCTCCTCAAAACAATAACGAAGAGCCTGGGCTTCAAGGTACGTCGTGTCAGCAGCTAGAATGTGCGCCATGTTATTGCTGTTACATTAGTAATGTTGTTTATTAACGATGTCATGGCTGAAATAATTCCACTAAACGTTTTATTAAAAAGTTGAGCTGGAGATGGAATTTCCTCTTCTGGTAGGGGCGGGTATTCTAGCGGTTACGTCACCAGAAAGCAGCCAATCGCTTTGCGAAAAACGTTTGATTGACGGTTGAACAGCCACTCACGGTCACAAGTCTCGCTCTGGCGAGCCTTTAGCCAAAATGAAAACAAGTTTGGGACGAAAGGATGTAGATTCAATAGAGAGGCAGCAGGCTCAAATAGCTGCTGATTCAATAACGGTTTACCACCACAGTGGAAATGTTTAATAAAATTCTGCAAATATGAGGCGTTTTACTTGGAAGGTTCAAAATGCCATACTGTTTTTGCAACGGTCTGGCTGTTCCTAAGAACTTCCTGCGGTATAGTATTTAAACTAATAAATCCTCTTTTTAGCCTTGATTCGTCGAGTATCAAAGCAGTAAGTGGCAGTGAACGGGCCGGTTTGAGCTTGGTGTGTAACAGCGACATGTCTGGGCAGACTGGCCGCCACAGTTATGCAAGAGCCACAGAAAACAGACATGGCTGGACATTTGATCCAGCTGCTGCCCGTCAAACCACAAATGAGCTTTAATTGTCAGCGCAGTCAAAACAGAGAGGGGGCGTCTCCTGGTTGTCAGAAGGTCTATTTTCACAAGCTCTGCGGGCTTTAAGAGATTACGTAACATTGTTTGTGTGGTAGTGGCACCAACACATCAGTGATGCCTGTGTTTTTTCATGTCGTTTCAAAGTCAGCTGTTATGTTTCCATTCAAACAAGACAAATCTAATCTCTCCTCTTTCTGGCATCTATTATTACACTGCCAAGGCTCCTGGGTAGAGCTGGAGCTGAATGGGAACACAGAGGCCCAGAGAAGTCAGACCGACCTGCTAATGGCGCCTGCTGCTGACCAAATAAATGCAAACACAGGCACGAGTCAAACCCTCCAGACCTTAGACGTGGATGAAAGTGATGAAGCCCTGATTGGAGGACTAGAGCATGTGCCGTCATCCTCTTCTATCCACAATGGAGACATGGAAAAGATTCTTCTGGATGCACAGCATGAATCCAGCCCAAGTAACTCCTCCTGTCACAGGTAAGCCTTATTGAGGATCCCGTGGCGCTTTGGCTGCACTGGACTGCTAATTAATTATTTAGTGGTTTTAATGCAATCATGCCGGCAGTCCTCACAGGCCTCCGAGTCCAGGGCAGGATGAGGGGCAGATAACATTTGATGTAGAGATGCCTAGCCCAAGAGACAGTCGGGTAAAGATGCCTTTTTGTGTCTTTGATTACAAATTTTGTAGCCCTTCAATTTTTTTTTTTTTTGTGAGTGATTTTGCCTTTATGATTTCAGTCAGAGGAAGACGGTACAGAGAAAGACAAAGAGGACGACATCTTGATGAACAAAGAAGTAGACTGGGTCGCCGACTGGTCCAGCAGACCTGAAAATGTTCCGCCAAAGTATGGAGGCAGCCGCCTACACAAAAGCATTCAGGGTATTTTAGTCAATTGTGCACAGAGATACAAAAGAACTGGTTGTGTGGTTGTTCTGCTCAGGGAGTTCCACTTCAGGCACCCCCGACGCTCGGGATCCCTGAGTATGAGAAAGAGTGGCGTCATGAAGAAAGGTGGCATCTTCTCTGCTGAGATCCTCAAAGTGTTCATCCCGTCCCTGCTCATCTCACACATCCTGGCGCTTGGTTTTGGGTAAGATAAAGCTGCTCTTCGTTGTACTTGAATAATTATATGTCTTAATCAAGTGGTTGAATTTGAAGCACTTTATTGCTTTGTTTTTCAGGGTGTACATTGGTAAGAGACTTGCCACAGCCTCCACCAGCTCCTACTGAAGTGAACCTGAAGCAGTGCCTGGAAGTTCTCTTGCCTCCAATCCTAATATCCAACAACCTCCTGTTGTCCCGCTCTCGTAGTCCGCATCTGTCGTACACCCACACGTCCAGTCGCCATTAACTGGTGCCACATTTTAGATGTAGTCGTATTCATTATATGCCGGCACTCCATCAGATCTGGACAGAGCTGTATTATTGTACACGCAGTCACAGCTTTGAGTCCAAGTCAAAAATGCGCCACAGGGATTCGATGGCAGGTCGTTTCAAGCTAAAGTTTATTTTTGTGTCTTGATCTGGTCTTTTCATTTCTCACTGAGCTGCAGCTCTCCTCTTTAAAAAAAAAAAATATGAGCTGACAGTTTGAATCTATAATTTGTGCTGCAGCTACTGCACAAACTATTTGACACTGGTAAACAATTTTTTTGTTTGTTTTTTTTGGTTGTTGTTCCAGCATTTAAGATGCAATAAATGGCAAATAGAGCTGAATAATGCTGCACACTAAGACCAGTTTTTCAAATTCTGCTCATGGTTGAGTGTAGGAGGTTTATCATGCCGGCCCCAGAGGGTTTCTATTAAAAGCTTTATTTTGTGAGGGTTGAAAAGCTTAAACAAAACATTTTTTATCTAGCTTCAAACTTTTACTCTAAAGTTATTGGAGTAGTTTGTGTTTGTGGAACTTAGAGCTGAAGGCATTATACCAGGCCATATGCTATTTTTATGTACTTTTTTTTTCTTACATATCCTGTTGTTAAACACAAAAAATAACAACAGTAGCAAAGTGCCAATTTTTTTCTTTCACTACAGCACATTTGTGATTTATCTTAGGCTTTTTGTTTGTCTTCTTTCATGTTTAGGTATTTAAAAAAAATGCACATATGAATAATATTTTAAGCTGTGATCTGCCCCTTGTAATGGAAACCTCTCCATATTGTATAATTCTATTACAACGATATTAATGTATATTGTACATGCTGCTCTAGTCTGTGGCAGTGAAGTGTTTTAGCTGTTGCTCAGTGATAGAAATCCACCACCACAGATGAGTATTTCCAGGGCTTCTTTTAAAAATGTTGTCTAACTAATGCAGATTTCTCTCTACATTAAACGCACGTAAAAGCTAAATCATATGAGTGTGTCTGTGAAACATCCAGCATATTACAATAGAAATCATTTCTCGAAGAAAACATATGCTTTTCTGTATATTAATGCTGATTGTATAACTCCTTTGAAGGTGTTAGTAGAAAAATTACATTATGCTCATATAGAAAAAGGCTATTCTATTCAGCAGATGCATTTATAGTTTGAAGTCCCTCATAAATCAAGGCCTTAAGGTGTGATTTAAATCATAAATGTTTTATTTGGTCCACATAGGCTTCTGTACAGCTAACTAACTGGAGAGCATTTTTTGGAAATGAAATAAAGTTTGTACTGTACTGTACACTGATCTTCAGATTGAGCTCAGTTATCTTTTAAACAGATCCTACTGTGGGCATCTGCATATGCTGACAGCAGTGAGCTTTGGACAGTTTAAACAGATTGTATAAAAACAAAAGTCTTCATGTTACACCTAAACAATAAAAACAAATTATATAAACATAAATCAATTGTTTGTGTTTACCGTATGTAGGTTTCCAGAAACAAAACAAAAATCACTAATACATGTAATCAGAAAATTGTATGTGTGTGTGGTTTACAATGCTTTCATTTTTATTCTCACTAATGCCAAATATTTTAATATTTAAAAAGCTGATGAGGGTTCTTCTTAGGAGTGTAACAATACATCAGTTTGAATCGATATATCGATTAAATGATTAATGATTCAATTATATCGTGGCAAAACCAAAATATCGATTCATATCATCATCTTTAAAATACACTTTAATTTTGAAATTACCAAGGCAAGCCTGTGTCACCATTTCTGTGTGCGGCTGCACTCTGCGGCCGCCTCAGCAACATGGCAGATGACGCAGAAAACACAATGAAATTCACTCTCCTGCTGGATTTAAATCAACACTGTGGAAATATTTTTATTTCCAACAGAACAGCTCAACAGACAAAACTCATGTCGTATGCAACATGTGCCCGTGTGAGTTGAAATATTCGGGAAGCACAACAAATTTGTCCGTTCACCTGAAGAAGAAACACTGCATTGATAGTCATGTTATGTAAGCTCAATATCTATTTTTGTTTCTTTATAACTAACTGAAAGGTGCAGGCACTTTTAAGTTAACTGGTTTAAAAAAGTCCATGAGAAATGTGAACAGGTCATTTATTTTTGTTTTCATTTATCAAGAAAAAAATTTTTTTTAAATACCTAGCGCTTGTACTAATATAATTAAATGGTTAAATCATATTTGTATTATTTTTGTAAATACAGTACTGTATATGTATTTACGTACTTTGTAAATGAGATGGGATTTGTCGCAGACTTGTGAATTGAATAGAATCAAAATGATATTGTGACAGATTTTGTGATATCAAGAAAAATCGTATCTTCATACAAACAAATCAATATACTGTAATATCGTATCGTGGTAAAGCTGGTGATTTACACCCCTAGTCCTTCAGTCCTTCCTCCTGCAGACCTGACATCTGTAGAAACATGGGTCTGTACGAGCTGGGCGGGGCACTGCGCATGCGTCGTCCTTTGTGGCTGCTGTCTTCTTGAATGTTGTTTGGTCTTCAGGGACCTGTTCTGTCAATAAATCCAGGGATAGCTCTGTTGGGCAAAGACACAACCTCTCGTTTTGCACCGTTTACTTAGCCCCATGGTAAAAACACATCTTTTTTTCTGTTAGAAACTGACAGAAACAGGTTGCCTTCAGCCGCCGGGGCGTCGACTGGACTGACCACAGCATCCGTTCATCCTTTAGCTAGCGTTAGCCGAGAGGCAAGGGGGGCCGCTGTAGTCAGAGGGAGCGTCAACATGTCTGGTTATCAAGGAAAGAAGAACATCCCACGGATTACAGTGAGTATCGAGTCAAATATAATGTTTTCTAACTCTCGCTGGTGGATATTTTGAATCGGCGGCGCACACCAGGATTGGATCAAAAGCTACATCGCATTAGCCGCCGTTATCTTTTCATTCAGCACCGCTTCCGCTTCTGAAGCTAACAAAACATGGATAAACAGCACAGTGTCCACTAGCGAAGCCCGTGACTTTTCACCGTGTCGAGCTTTGGTATTTCATCTTTAAAACACGCTGATGGCATCTCCTGTGGCAATAACATTTCTCACAGTTTTGTCATTGGCATCCTCACCTTTGGGTGGAGGTGCATGATTAAAATGGTTTGTTTGACAGTCCTAAGTGGAGCTGGTAATTAATTAGTCTTGGTAATAATGTCATGTATCTTGTACAGTTAGGATCATGTGTTGAACACAGACCATACAACCTGTTAAGTCAAGGTTGTAAAGACATCTCAGAGTCAACAAGGACCCCTCAGACTCATCAGAGTCAGAGAATCTTTATTGTCATTTGCACCACATGTGGTACATGTGATGAAACAAAATTATGTACACAGGGT
>JARVLU010001462.1:24602894-24618753 GCA_031762415.1 Simpsonichthys santanae
GGATAATCAGTTTTTACCTTAAAAAAAATCCAACCTATGCAGACAGTTCTCTGTATAAAGAAATAACGCACCAAGTTAAAGCATGTTTTGCTCCTTGTACTCATTCCAGTGTTCACATATTTGCAAAAGAAATGACAGTAAAACTCTTTGAACTAGTCCTTTTTTGATGTTTGTATAGACAATAAAATTAAGTTTTGTGTCAGTTTTGGTCAAAGCCTGAAAGAGCAGCTGAAGAGAGCCGAATGTGGCTCCAGAGCCGCACGTTGCAGACCCCTGGTCTAGAACTAAGGCACTTAAGTTTAGCCTTTAAACAGCTTCATGTCATGTCTCTCTAAAGCAGGAGTCAAATGCAGAGTGTATTTAATTCATAAGCACGATGACCTACATTTTCCTCAGTTTCCTGTTAACAGCTGTAGTGCATAAAATTCTCAGTGCTTTGTCTATAACAAAGTGTAATTGTTAATAATCCTGCCACTTTACGACGTATAATGCATTATACGCCTATTTGATTTATTTTATTTTTCATTTAGGGCGATTGCCTCC
Organism: Simpsonichthys santanae; assembly: GCA_031762415.1. Taxonomy (NCBI): domain Eukaryota; kingdom Metazoa; phylum Chordata; class Actinopteri; order Cyprinodontiformes; family Rivulidae; genus Simpsonichthys; species Simpsonichthys santanae. The sequence goes on from JARVLU010001462.1 coordinate 24,603,438, forward strand.
GTCTGATGTGTGTCCCATCGGCCATCGGTGTATGAATGTGATAAAGCTCTGATTAGTCTCTTTAGAATGATTTGTTCACTTAGCTTTGTAGAGATCTAGTAGATGCTGTATGAATGGGTAATGAGGCACAGATTGTATTGTAAAGTGCTTTGAGTGTCTTGATAAGATAGAAAGATGCTATGTAAGTACAGTCCATTTACCATTTGTTATTTAGTTTCTATTTTGTGTTGTTAATTTTTATGCTGGCCGATCACCGAAGTCCATGCTCAATAATCCAGGTATAAAATCCAACATTGTTCAGTCAGGTCTTCTGGACGGTTTCTTTCTTCTTTTTATTTTATTTTTTTACTGACATATACTGTACTGGCAGATATTTTTATTGTGCAAAATCTCTTCTCTAAATGCAGTACCTGTTTAAAGAAAAGCTCTCAGTATAACAAGTTTAAATGCACTTCGAACTAAATTTTGAAAAGTATTGGGAAACTAAACATTCTTTTAAAGCATATTTAAAAAAAATTAAAAACACATGAAGAAAGGTTTTGTTACATGTCTGCTGTTCTTTCAACAACATGCACCTGATAAGCTCCTATATTTTGATGTGTTTAGGAACTCCTCTTTCCATTTGTAGTTCAGTCTGTACTGCTTGATTGAAATTCCACATACATTCAGCTTGTAAGTCTGAGTATTTCTTCTCCTGAGGCTTTCACTATACATCTTCTGTGCTCATTAGCTTGCTGTGCTTTCCTTTGAGGCGCAGAAAGCCTGTAGTGGAAGTAGGCCATCCTGGTACGCTGTCATTTCATCTCATTCAGGAGCAGCTAATTGTGCCCCGTTATACTCTGTGCTTTTACGTAAGGGTTTTAATCAAAACCTGCTTCTCTTTCATGTGACGTTTTTATGAGTGATGAATTGTGCAGAGTAATATTAATTATTGTTTTCTTAGGATGAAACATGCAGTAGATTAATGAGCAGTTTGGTGTGTTTTCAGACATTTATTTGGTTGTCTCCTGTCATGGTAGAATGGTTGTAGGGGTTTTCTCAACAAACTGGAAAATACACAAATGTCAAATTGATTTTTATTTACAAATCAAGAATGATTTTCTCTAAACTTGCATTACATTTAAGCAGAAAACAAGCGTCTGAATACTTGCTAAAAGAAAATAGACTTTGTTTTTTGTTTTTCTTAAACGATGGTTTATTGCCTTTTCAGAGTGACCGTCTCCTCATCAAAGGAGCAAAGATAGTAAATGATGATCAGTCCTTCATGGCGGATATCTACATGGAGGATGGAGTCATCAAGTAAGTCTTGGTTCAAAATGAGCAGCTGTTCTCCTTTTATTGTGATCCAGTCTCCGTCATTTGCACATCATGTCGTGTTCTGCTTTCATCAGGCAAATTGGAGACAACCTCATTGTTCCAGGTGGAGTTAAGATCATTGAGGCCCATGGACGAATGGTGATGCCTGGGGGGATCGATGTGCACACCCGATTCCAGATGCCTGACCGAGGCATGGTGGCAGCAGATGACTTCTACCAGGGCACCCGGGCTGCTCTGGCTGGAGGCACAACCATGATCAGTTACGCACCATTTGTGTTTGTAGCATTACAACATATGTGCATACAGTTAGTTGAGAGTATGATTTAATTTAGCAGAAAAAAACACAACTTGTTGTTTATATCGTGTAGTTGATCATGTGGTACCGGAGCCCGGTGTCAGCCTGGTTGCTGCTTTCAAACAGTGGAGGGAGTGGGCTGATGGCAAGTCCTGCTGTGACTATTCTTTGCATGTGGACATCACTGAGTGGCACAGAGGCATGCAGGAGGACATGGAGACACTGGTGAAGGATCTTGGTACGTAGGCAACTCTGACACCTGTAGGCTCGAGCTTCTGCTGTTTCTCTGAGCGTGCATGAGGAAGCAAATCACGATAAGGGAAAATCACATTACATTCTGCTTCAGTTACAGTTTTCTACCTTTTGTTCTGCATTTTTCTTTTGCTTCCATCTTTTGGCTGTTTTCTCATCAGTCTTCTGTCTTCAGGTGTCAACTCTTTCCTGGTCTATTTGGCTTATAAAGATGTTTTCCAACTTTCTGACTCTCAGGTATGCTTGGCTGGTGCTCGGCTTCAGTGGGATCTTTGCTGATTTGTCACAGGTGTCTCGGTTGTTTGTTGTCTTTGTTGCAGACACCTGTCCTACCCACTGACTCACGCATCTCTCTTTTCTTGCAGATCTATGAGGTGTTCAGTGTCATCAGAGAACTTGGAGCCATTGCGCAGGTGCATGCGGAGAACGGAGATATTGTTGCAGAGGTAAAAAAAAAACAACCTTTGGATTTGCGTTTGAGTCGGGGGGCGGGGGACTTGTGTCTCTCTGACACTGTATTTCTCTTGTTTGTATGTTTTAGGAGCAGAAACGTATATTAGAGTTGGGCATCACTGGCCCTGAAGGCCATGTGCTGAGCCGTCCAGAGGAGGTAACTCGTCCTGTGCTGCTCTTCAACAAGGTTCAAGATCTGCAGTCAGTGTGTGACCCATGTCCTAATGTCTGTCTTCGTCTGCAGGTGGAGGCAGAAGCAGTCAATCGCTCCATCACCATAGCTAATCAGACCAACTGCCCCCTCTATGTTACGAAGGTGATGAGCAAGAGTGCGGCTGACATCATTGCGCTTGCTCGGAAAAAGGGTAAGAAAAGGAACTCGTCCACTGTCAGTACTGTGGCTATTTTTGCTTTGCGCCTGACACCAACTTGTCTGCTCCTGTAGGTGCTGTGGTTTACGGAGAGCCTATATCTGCCAGCTTGGGTACAGATGGTACCCATTACTGGAGCAAGAACTGGGCCAAGGCAGCAGCCTTTGTCACCTCTCCACCGCTCAGCCCTGATCCCACCACCCCCGACTACCTCGGCTCTCTGCTGTCATGGTATGCAGTCTGGTCTGAGACCTAAAGATAGCTGGAACACAGTGACACAACATCTGTTGCTACATTTCATATTTACCAGCTGAATTTCCTTTATGCATTACGAAATCCCCACCTCTAAATCATCAGTGTAACATATAAAAGTTTATTCACTCTTTCACGTTTGTCTTTGCCTTTTTTTTAATCTAGTGGTGACCTGCAGGTGTCGGGCAGCGCTCACTGCACTTTCCATACTTCTCAACGTGCGGTAGGCAAAGATAACTTCACCATGATTCCAGAGGGCACCAACGGCACGGAGGAGAGGATGTCCCTAATCTGGGACAAATGTGTGGTAAGCTTTATATGACCTAGTTTCAACACTTTGCAACATTTTACAACCTGACCTGGAGCACGATGCTTTGGAAACCTTTTTAACCTGCTAGTGCATTTTTTTTATTTGTCATGCCCTAATAGGTGACAGGAAAAATGGATGAAAACCAGTTTGTGGCAGTAACCAGTACAAACGCAGCCAAGATATTCAACCTGTACCCCCGCAAAGGCCGCATTGCAGTTGGGTCTGATGCTGACCTCGTGTTGTGGGACCCTGATATGACCAAGATCATCTCAGCTAAGAGCCACAACCTGGTCAGATAGATTGACCTGTGTTGATTCTCACACCATGATGTTTTTCATTATCTCATCAAACTTGTTCTCCCTCCCAGGCTGTTGAGTACAACATCTTTGAGGGGACAGAGGTGCGTGGCGGTCCTCTGGTGGTGATCAGCCAGGGCAAGATTGTGCTGGAAGACGGTACCCTTCACACCATGGAGGGATGTGGGCGCTACGTCAGCCGTAAGCCCTTCCCAGATCATGTGTACAAGAGGATAAAGGCTCGCAGCAGGGTGGGTTTATGTTCCTAAATGTGCACCTCTGAGCAGGTTCTCAGCTGTGGAGTTTGTTTTCTGATCAATTAAACTGTTCAGCTCACGGAGCTGCGAGGAGTCCCCAGGGGCCAGTACGATGGGCCGGTGTGCGAGGTGACTGTAACTCCCAAGGTGATGTCCTCCGTTTCCTCAGGGAAGACCTCCCCCTCCACTCAGCAGCAGCAGCAGCCGTTCACTCACCAGCCGGTGCGCAACCTTCACCAGTCTGGCTTCAGCCTGTCCGGTGCGTGAGTGAACAAACACAGTTCAGTCATGGCAGCTTGTTCATCTCGCAGCGTTCCGATTTGATTGTATTCTTTTATCTTCAAGGGGCCCAAATTGATGACAACGTACCTCGCCGCAACACCCAACGCATAGTGGCGCCCCCTGGTGGAAAAGCTAACATTACCAGCCTCGGCTAAGCTACTTTCTGAACCGAGCCAGGGTGCAGGGAACCACTGGACCAGAGGGAAACAGTTGCTAGTGTCACATCGCTCACCACCTCTGACTCCCCCCTGCACCCCCTCTTTTCATTTTTATTTACACACTACCACCAAATCACCTCATGCAAAAACAAACAAAGCACTACTTCATGTTTGTCCATCTTTCCTACCACGTTTCACTTCAAAGGAAGGATGAAGTGAACTGAAGCAGCGTTTTCATTGTTTTAACACTCAGTGTAATTAAACCCATTTGTTTACATTGTTTTTATTTTGTTTTAGTTGTTTACATTTAAATGCTTTTCTGAACGGATCAGAATGCTGGATGAGGACCGTCGGAAACAGAGCAGCTTCTCTGTTTTCGAATGTTTATTCTACACACATTTGTTTAGATTGTTGTGTAACTTAAAAACCTTTACTTAAACACAACCATCCAAAGGCGGCGTCCACATCTAGATATGAACACATTTAAAATATGTTTGTAAGTTGTCATGATTTAAGTCCACAATATAGCTAAAGTGAAAACAGTTGTGCCAAACAGGATTGTTGGGATCATTTTTAGGAGAGATTTGATAGTAGATTACAAAAAAAAAAAAAAATATGGATATTGTGTTTATGTTCACTATTTATAAAAGGCTGTCACAAACCATCCTGACTTTAATACAGTTATTGTTGATGTGGATTGTCCTCAGCCTGTAATTTGAGCTGTTTTTGGCCAAAAGATGCAACATTGTTCATTACAAAAATCTGAAAATATCCCGAGTAATCTGATGGCAGAATATCGTAGTCTTCAAAGCTTGCAGTATTTGTTGTGTTTTTAATCCTCAGAGGAGCAGTTGTCTACGGTGGCTGTGAGGTGTAAACAAACAACATTTAAAAAAACAACAAAAACACAACAACATTTTAAAAAACGGAATTGCCTTAAGCCGAAGCAGATGTGGCCGGAATCACATTTGAAAAAATGGAAATTACATTTGAAAAAATGTAATAAATTAATGTAATAAATGAATAACAATAAAGTAAAAAAACAAACAAACAAAAAAAAACAATAAAAACAAACCGCACTACTTCCAGTTTTGCTTAATGTAATTCCGTTATTTTTTATTTTTTCAAATATAATTTAGTTTTTCAAATGTAATTCTATTTTTTCAAATGGGATTTCGGCTTCGGCCACTTCTTTGGCCACTTCTTCTTTGGCTTAATGTAATTCCATTTTTTTTTTTTTTTTTTTTTCAAATGTAATTATTATTATTATTTTTTTTTTTCAAACGTAATCTTGTCCACTTCCGTTCTTGTTCTTTGGTCACTTCCGCTTTGCTTAATGTAATTCAGTTTTTTTTCAAATGTAATTTAGTTTTTTTTTTTTTTTCCCTCCCCAAATGTGATTCCGTTCTTTTTTTTATTTATTTAATTTAATTTAATTTTTTTTTCTTTTCATATGTAATCCTGGCCGCTTCCGCGTTGCTTAAAGTAATTCAGTTTTTTTCAAATGTAATTTAGTTTTTTTTTTTCTCCCCAAATGTGATTCTGTTCTTTTTTTGTTTATTTAATTTAATTAATTTATTATAATTTTTTTTTTTTTTTTTTTTTCTCAAATGTAATCCTGGCCACTTCTGCTTTGCTTAATGTAATTCAGTTTTTTTCAAATGTAATTTAGTTGTTTTTTTTTTCTCCCCAAATGTGATTCCGTTCTTTTTTTATTTATTTAATTTAATTAGTTAATTTAAAAAAAAAAAATTCAAATGTAATCCTGGCCACTTCCACTTTGCTTAATGTAATTCAGTTTTTTTCAAATGTGATTCCATTTATTTTTATTTTATTTATTTATTTATTTATTTATTTATTTATTTATTTATTAAATGTGATTCTGGCCACTTCTGCTTTGGCTTAATGTAATTCTGTTGTTTCAAATTCATTCAACCTTTATTATTTTTTTATTTTTTTATTTATTCAAATGTTGTTCATTTCCACCTCACGACCACCGTAGTTCTCCCGTGTCTTTCTTTTATGTTACAGTTGCACTTTCTTCCTATTTTTATGTTATAAATGGACAGTTTGTGTTTCATGAAGTCATTTTTTTAAAGTGTTAACTGCACTTAAAGGAAAAGAAGAGGTTTTTCCAGGGTCAAACCACTCACTGAACATTAACTGGGGGGGGGGGCGGTGTTCACATGGCTCACTCGTGATGTTTTTATTGAAGAAATGTGAACGTTTGCCCTTGTTACGTCATTATGTTCTTTTTCCTTTTGTTTTTTTGAAGGGTTATCAGTGCAACAAGCTTCCTTTAGACAGACCAGCGGATGTCGTTTAGCAATCAGATTGTTGCCGAGAAGAAGGATTTTATTTTTATTTGACGGCCTCTCTGCTCCTGGTGCTATCTGACCTTTACTGTACACGAGCAGACGATGTCCACAAGTCAGTGAAGCTCTGTTTGTAGCAGCCTGGGTTCAGTCACCACCTGATTTAGACAGAAATTGTTTTGCACCTGTAACAATCCAAATAGTAAATGTGTATGTGAGGTTGCAACTTTGTACTGGATGTGTTGGTATGTGCAAGGATATGTGTTGGATATTTGCCTGCCCGTTCTGTAATATATTGATAGCACACTGTGTCTATGAAGGCTCGTTGAAGAGGAAGAAGATGATCTTTGAGACCTGATGAAAACTTTTCTGTATGTATAAGAAACGACTCACATTGTGCTGATGACGTGTCCACAGTTCTTGGTGTTGGTGTTGTGAGTGAACTTTACCAGATGCTGTATATTGTTCCCTTGATCTTTCTATCTGCCCCAGCGTCATTAACACTGGATCTACTGAACCACATCAGGTCGTCAGAAACTGAACCGCTCAGCAAACGCGGGATCTTTTCTCGTCCTTGTCACGTGTAGGATTTGTATGCACACCTCTAAATGTGAAGTGATTACCATTCGGGGAACTTTCTTGGAAATTAGTTGTTGAGTTGTGATGACGTTTGCCCTCATTCACTGACTGTCGTTTTCCTGCTTGTGTGTGTTTTTCTAAGATACCAGAGTTTGGAGGGAATCATGGATCCTGTCAGCTTTTGACCTTCTCTGTTGACTTCAGTGGATTAAACTAATAAAAACGTAACTTGTCTTGCTGACTTTTTATTCGGTTTCTTGTTTGTTGCAGTTCCTGTTGTCACAAAAACAAACTTTTCCGTGGTGTCCTTCAGGATGAAAATTATGTTCGTCATATCGTAATCTTTACAGTCAAGTGACAACAGATTTTTGTTTGCAAGTTGTTGTTTTGAACAACTTTCTTCAGAAAGGTGTTTAAGTTTGAAAGCAAGTGATGGGTGGGTGTTGTACTACATATCGAACAGGTACTATGTTAACATTTACAGTAATACTGTAGTTGAGATCTTTTGAAGTGGGGTTCATAAGAAAAGTTGTGAACAATTAATATCTTACCTGTTGCAGATGGCTCCTTGAATGAACTCTGTTTGAAAAAAAAAAAAATGAATGCTGGAGTTCTTGTGCACCAACCAGGACCACTCTGTCCTGCTTCCACTCTACTTTTCTATGTGAAACAGCAGTAAATGTGCCTGTTTCTTTACTGCACTAAAATCTTGGAAAACGTTGCAATTCATGAAGACATTCACAAGTCATCTACGTCTAAAAAAGCTAAGTCTGGTCCTCTGGACATTCAAAAAAACAAAGCAAAAAAAAAAAAAAATTTGTAGAAATCTTTCATCCGAAAGACTTCCTCAGTCTTTGTGTGTGTGTGTGTGTGTGTGTGTGTGCGTGCGTGTGTGTTTTAATCAGTACAGTATTTAAAAGTGGTGGTCTGTTTTCTGCACTTTCATGAAAATGTTTTTGACCATTCCTAGTAGTAACAAACAATCCAGTGTCAGACTAACCATTAACTTGTCAGTCCTGTTAAAATCAACTCTTATTTTTCCAAAGTGCATTTCAAAGAGCTATCATGTCATCTCCCCTCCATTGTGGAATATCTGCATCACATGCACAGTGTTTTTTCCAATTTCAGGCTATCTTTTCTCGAGCAAGGAATGAGAGTCTGCCATGAATTTTTGTTGCCTCTAAATCCTATACACGCCACTTTCATTACTTTTTTATCTGACTAAACAGATCTCGCTTGTAAATGAGTCCTCGAGGCTCAATGTGTTTTATCTGTATAAATAAAGGTCGAATGAATGAAATCTACAGGTAAGATATTAACTGTTCATATCTTTTTTTTTAAACATACGCTTGTTTGAAATATTTGAAAGCTGATTTTAATCTGAGTTTTTGAAATGTGAGAATTGTGCAGAAACGAACATAAACGTAAATTAGAAACTCCACAGACACACTCTGATTTACAGTAGTTTGTGTCTCATGACTAAAATAAACTCACAAGTGAAAATTAAAGAGCATGGCACAGATGCAATCTGCACGTTTTTGTTTAATAACACTAAGCTATGAACATAGTTTCAATATTTGCATTTTATTTTTTAAAGAAATCGGTTACAGTACAGTACTTGTTCAAAACATGGTATTTCTCTTCAAATATTAAATTGTTGTCTTGACCACAAAAGTAGCCAGCTTATTAGAAATAAACCACCTCCAGCATCCTTACCTGTACAAGGTCTCACTCATTAGCATGGGTGCCTGTGAATCTGCACTGTCAAACATGAATCTTCCATCCATCGTCGAGCAGGGACAACGTGAGACACTAGGTGGAGGCACAGAGTTGTGCTGATCCTCTGCAGGCCAGCTGCTTTTTACTGCTCCAGCTTCTCGCTCACATTCACCCACACACAGGAGCTGCCAGTGACAGAAACAGCACTGGGCTTCAGCCACTGCACACTGAGTGCACACATCTGCAAAGTTCAGAGCACGGTTCACTTGAAGCCGCTTGGCTGTTTGACACATGTCCAATTGACACTCAACATAACGCTAATTGAGCTGGAGAGGGGGAATCCTATAATAACAGGATAGCACAATCTTTAACCCACTATTGGAAGCTTTAAATAAGGAAAGGGACACAGAAAAGGTGAAAACACGAGGGTGGTTTTACCAGGCAGCCTGCTGGGAGAAGTGTGCAAACATGAGTCACCGACAGCACCAGTTGCTATATTTTCAATCCAGTGAGGCACAGAGACTTGCTATTATAAGACTACACTCCCTCCTATAATTGATCTGCCACGACAGACAGCACACTCTACCTGAAGAGGCACGTTGCAAATTTCCCTGTCACAATTACTGGTTGTAAACTATAATTCAGCCTAATGGGGCAAGCACACTGTAAAAACAAGTCAGTAATTAAAGCTAGATATCACAGATACATAAGAAACGGAGAGGATGCTCTGCTCCTACATCGGCTGATGCAGTTGTGCTCTTCGTTTGGAAGATTAAACGAACAGGCTGCTGGCTGAGGTTTTGCTCCTAATCACACCACTTTCAGAGATAAAGGACAGGACGAGTCCGGTCACCTGTGCTGCCTGTAATTTATTGCCGGAGCAGGTTGCTCCTTTCCTAATGGCATCTGCGCAGAGATGGTGTAATTTACAGGTTCACAGTGCTCACGAGCACTCTCGCTGCTGTGTTGGGTTCCCCCTTCTTGCAGGAAAGCTGTCGACTCCACTTTTACATCTGAGCTTAACATGAAGAGGGGGGAGGCTGGCTTAACAATGCCAACCACATCTCTTTCCGCCTACACTCAGAGAGAGTAGCCAGGAGGACATAAATCGATACAGCTGTTGGTGGTTGTCCTCTTGCCCTTTTGATGCTTCTGCATAAACAGAGCCACTTTGCAGACTTGAGCTCACTCTAAACACTCACTTTCTCATCTTCAGACTTCATTAAACAGCAGTCGCAGCAGAGCCGGAGGCCGAATGAAGTTAAACACCGTGTTTCAGTGTGGATGGCTGTTTTTAAAAATATGACTGGAATAGAAAATGAGAAAAGCCTGAGAGAAGAACGTCTGAAACTTATCTTCTCAATCGGTTGTTTTTGTTTTTGAGAGGCTTGAGTTCGTCAGGATTGAGGCCAGCGACCACAAGGTCAGTCAGAATTCCACAGAAGTATATTAAGACACGCATCTGTCACCGCTCAAAGATTCACAGCACTGTGGGAATGTGGGGAGATGAACCGCAAGTTAAAGGAGGCCATTCATCTTGAAAATCCACCCACAAAAAGAAACAAAACAAAGAATCAAACCACCAAAAATTGTCATCCTCTCTTGGGAACATGTCTTGCAGATTTATTGTAAGCGGCATGAAGGTATGAGGTCCCTTAGTTTGTACACACTGAAAACTGCTGGGTTCTTTTGATAGCTCAACTGCTGAGTTAAAACGGTTTGACCAAATGTTTGGTGAAAAATGACCATGTTTCAGTTAGTCATTCTTCACAGTCTGCCATTTTAAGCCAAAAGTAGAACAAATTGGACCCAACTGGGTAAAAACAAGAAGGTGTTTAACCTGGCTGGCTTTCTTAATAACTTTGGGTTTGCACTCAAAAACAAGTTTGGTCACCTAAAATCTGTTTAATTTGAGCTGGATCCTGCAGGAACAGGATATGGGAACACTTTTACTTTGACAGGGTGCATTCTGGTAACAGTTTGCTTGGCTCCAGTAACTGTCAGGCATACTAATAAAGTTATTAACAAATATGACTGCCTTGAAAGAATAAAACTTAGACTGGATATGTAAACAGAAAATAATTACATAAACACTCATTTTAAACACAACAGCCACTTACAAGCTTCTTAATATCACATATGATCTGCCCCTTAAAGTGAAGCAGTTCTGTTTCTATCCTTGAAAAAATCTCCTCCCCTAAAAGAGTGGTGGGGGTGAGCGCCGAGCTAACCAGGCAGTTGTACACGGGCAGGAGCCCATGCAGCCGCCATGAACAGACGGAGGAGTCGGGCTCAGAACCAGGGGGAGGGGAGAATGCTAGACAGAAGCGGAGTGTTTACAGATGTAAGTAAACGTAGATGTTTAACAACCTGTTAAAATACAATAAAATGTTTTGCAGGAAATTGATCTACTTTATTCAAAAAATTCTGGGGGAGGACCTACAGACCCCCTGCGCCCAACACCCCCCACCCACCCCCATCCGCACCAAGCCCCACCTGCCGGCCCACCCTCTATTTGCATTCCAACATTGATCGGTTTACAAATTAAGACCTGATTTTAAGCCAAAATTAGACCAAATTGGACCAGACTGGATATCTGCTTTAAGATGTAACAAGTAATGTTATTAAGGTACAAATAATTTGTTAGGTGTTAAACCTGGTTGGCTTTCTTAATAACTTTAGTTTGCACTACAAAACAAGTTTGTTACCTAAAAATCATTAGTTGGTGTTAGTTAGCTGATGCTAATGGATGTGAGCGCTACCTAGCTAGCACTAACCCAAGCTTTTAACCCAGCAGTTTTCAGTGCGTGGAAAATAGCAGTTTTTCTACAATTTAAACATTATAAGCAAACTTAGAAAAACAACAGGAGGCCTGAGGCCATATGCTCAATAAAATACTTCCATACATTAAACTGTTTATTTAAAATGTGCAAACATTTGGAATTTTATTTTATTTTTAACTCCTACAGCGTTTGTTGACCTTCCCCAGTCTGATAGAAACCCACTCTTCGTCAACCATTTGACATATTTTATTTTGATTTTTTTTAACAAGCTGAGGTATTTGAAACTTCAATCTTAAAGCTGACACAAAATGTTGTCCCTCAAAGAAGAGTAATAAATAATGCTTGAATGATTAGTGATTATACAGCATCACCTTTTTCTGACAGGGACAACTGGTGGATTTTAATGGTTGGAAGGTGTGTGACAGGAGGGGGATCTTGTGGAGGACTCCCAGTTCTGAGGATGCAGCAGCAGGTCCGTCTGAGACTTTTGTTGCAGAGCGTGGCCACTTTAGCTCGGCTTGTTTTGGCTCGTCCAGATTGGCCACTGATGGGGCCTTCAGAGAACACTTTCCATTCCCTGCTGTCTCTGGAGGAAGGAGTTCTGGACAGAGCTACAGACGAGGAGGGGCTGAGTCTGCAGGAAGCCCCCCTGCGGTCCAGGGTCAGCGTGAGGCCCTGGTTTGGGCCCTGAGTCTGACTCTGACTTGCACTCAGATGATGGTGGTGCGTTCGGGGAGTCATCCTCAAACAGTGAGCTCCGAGTAAACTCTGGAAAGCTTTTTTAAACTCCTGGTTGGAGCACGGGTAGATGATGGGGTTGATGCAGCTGTTGAAGTAGCCGAGCCAGAAGGTGATCTTGAAGACCGTGTCTGAAGGTCTGTATGCAGGGAACATGGAACCTGTGGAGACAGTTGACACATCTTAAAAAAGGAAGGCGCTGTTATCTGAATATAGTTTTACATTCTAGAAAAAAATACAGTCAACACAAGCAATTTTGTAACGAAATATGGAAGAAAATCCAAGAAAATAAAATTTTCTGCAGCGAGAAATCAACATTACAGTATTAGGATTAATCAGCTTGAATATCTGATTTCATGACAGTCACTTCAATCGATGTGAAGCTTATTTTAGCTACAGATAAGCGACAGATGCTGATGTGCCAGTGAGGACAATAAAGTAATCAGAGAGTTCCCACATCAGATGGAGCTCATGTAGAAAGCGATAAACCGACTCCTCTTGTTCTAAAGCCTCCCCCGATCAGTTCACATTCTATTTTAGACATCCGATTGCCACTTCTGCAGTTTTTCATTAGATGCATAATGAATTAAACACGTCCTGTGGCTCGTTTTACTCTGCTTCTGCTTATGTCTGTTTCATCAAATGTCCTCTGAGCTCCCTGCTCCCTGTGAGGCTTGAGGTTTTAATAGAAGTATTAAACTGTGCTTCCTTTGATTGGAGGATGTGAGGGGGATCTTTAACCAAGAAGCACAGGTAATGACTGAACAGGCACATTGTGCTCGTTATTGTTAATGTGTATTTTTTTTTAGTGTCTGATGGAAAAACATTTAAATAACTTCATGGCCATGTGTATTTTTTTAAATCTCTTGAAATCAGTTTACAATGTTAGAAAATAAACTTTCTTTAAATTCTTTATTTAATCCAATTTGAGCTTTGAACATACATGGTTGCAAACATGAGTAAAAATAGGACGTGAAGGAAGTGAAAAATAGGTTGAACACATTTTATTCTCGCCTATACCACAAAAACAAATTCCGCTATTGTCAGTACTCCTGATGGATTTGCCTTTTTTCTGTGACTAAAAATAGACGGGTTAGATGAGCGTTGTGTTGGTTAAAATCAATGAAGCATCTGTGGCTGTGTAGCTCTGTTTTATTTCACTTTCAATCAAACCACAGCGTGTTTTGACAGAAAAAAAAAGGGTTGTTCAGAATCAGTTGCATAATGTGCTGTTTTGCCACAAGGCATGGTTTTGTTTCATAACTGATGGGATTTTGAGCATGAAGACACAAAAAATATGAAATCTAAGAAATATTAAAAAGAGAGCAAGCAGATTTGTTGCACAATGAAACGGAGATCCCTAGAATAGAAAGACTCCCAACACAGATGCAGCTCTCAGTCTAACACATACAAAATGTCCCAAAATCTAGATCAGCAAAAATGTATTAAAGCCTAAATTTATGTATTTATTTTTTAAGTTTTTACCACTTCTGCTGGCAACAAATTGGATTTCAAAAAGAAAAGTTTGTCAAATTTCCACAATTTTCTCAGTTAAAACTCACAAATAAGACATGTCTTTGGAGTCAGCCTCCCCACCATCACAGACATCAAGATGCAGGAAGAGAGCCACCTGCATCATGAAGGACTCCACTCACCCAACACACACACTTTTAACCCCGGTCCCCCCAGGAAGACAAGGCATTAAGTGTAGAACCACTAGACTGAGGGACAGCTTCTACCCTGAAGCTGTTAGACTCCTAAATCCCTAACCAGAATAATAACTTTAAGAAAAAATAAATAAATCACTGTAATGCAACTTTAATTGGTGATATGTGACTTATCTGGGCTGCTGATTATCCATGCTGCTGATTGCTTGCCTTTATGCTGCTGTATTCACTCGTCTGCTCACAACAAACTCATGTTCGGGCTGCTGTTTAATACACCATATTATTTTTACAATATTAGTCTTTAGCATATGTCTTAGATCTTTGTTTAGTGTTCATTTAGCGTATACCTTAGTGTAGATCTTAGATCTTTATATACTGTTTCTTACTGGTTGCTATTTTTGGGGGACCTTGAGTGCACAATTTTGTTCCACCTCATGTACCACTCATAATGAGAATGACAATAAAGGACCTTGGACCTTGAACCTTGAACGTCTTCTCTTTAATTGCTCCATTGTTTTGCTTTTGGTTTTAAAAAGCGACTTCATGCTTTGTTGCATTCCCAGTTCTTGGTGAAATGCTTTATATAATGCTTTAATGAGCTTTATACGATTATCACAAATTAACCCTCTGCCTTTTCAAGGACTCTCTCATTTGTCCAAGTGTGAAAGTGTAAGTGCATGACACAGAGAGACAACAGGTGTGAGCTCTCAGCTCATCAGTAGCTCAGAAAACAGACTGTTTCTGTAATGCAACACCAGCGTAAATAAGATTTAATAGCCATTTAGAGGGAATCTCTCAGCAAAAGAAATGGATTGTTGTGAAGACTAGTTTTAGCTGAATAAATAAAATGTTAATGTTAATTTATTTTATTTATTCATTTAATTTCCAATTAAAAACACAAATACAATTTCAAAAAATTAAAAAATAAATATAAAATGAAAGGAAGCAGAAGAAGAAAATTTCTTATATCTGCTCCCTCTTAAACAAAATCAATTCTAACTATCAATTTAAACATAATCATTCTTATAGTTAATAAAGCAAATACTTAACTCATCAAAATTTCATACTAACAAAATAGACATCAGTTATATATCTTTCCAACAAAATAGTTTTTATCTTTTTCTTAAATATAAATATTGACTTCACCATTTTAACATCATCTTCCAAACCATTCCACAGACCCATTCCCTGTATGGTAGTAGACCGACCCTTTAAACTGGTTCTATACTTAGGTTTAACAAAAATATCTATTCCCTTCAAATTATAACAACT
>JARVLU010001462.1:24646898-24658060 GCA_031762415.1 Simpsonichthys santanae
TGACGTCACTGGGGGCGGCGCCGTAAGTACGGAGCGCCGTAAGTCGATGGCGCCGTAAGTCGAGGACCACCTGTATTCTAAAAAACACTTGTGTTTTCCTGGTATCTTGGAACACCAAAATAATCTGAATTGCAACACAATTTTTGTTCATGAAATTTTGTTTAAAAAAAAAGTGATTATTTTTTTCTGTTTTTTTTATGCATTTTATTCATAAAGTTTAAAAAACATAAAACACACTAAACCCAAATGACTTAAATGGGTTATACTGTACACAGTACAGTATATATATATATATATATATATACACAGTATATATATACTATATATATACTGTATATATATACACAGTACAGTATATATATACACAGTATATATATATATATATACTATATATATATATAAACACAGTATATATATACTATATATATATATACTGTACAGTATATATATACAGTATACTGTGTATATATATATATATATATACTGTACAGTATATATAAACAAGATCCTCCATAATTTTAGAAAACTGTTTTTTATTAGCGGCAAATTAGAGCAGTTAATAAACTGAAATGTGTGTGTAAAAAGAAAATTATTTTTTGTTAAAACGTAAACACATTTTGACATTTTAGTTAATTTAAAATAAAAATTTGCTGTATCGGAGTGCATAATGTCAACATCTCAAAGTACTGTAATAAACTGCTGACCCACACTGGATACCAAAAACATGTTTGGGAATCAGATGGATCTGTACAATCCTAAAAGCCCACAGCTGTGAACACAGCAGCACAAACATGAGTCTGGTCTTTCCATTGTTGTTTTGAGATTTCTATCAATTTCCATATGTTTTGGCATCAAATCATGTTTTGTAAATTTTCATCTTTCATTATGTGTCTCGCAGTCTCACACTTACTGCTGCAGAAACTTTTATTTTTGAGGCAGTTTGAGTCACCAAGACATCAAATTTTCTGCTGATTACAATGTGAACCAGAGAAAGGTTTTTGATATCTTTCCTTTTCCGCAGTTTAAAAGGAGCCCACCCAAAGTCCCTTACAAAGCCATAGCACTTGCCACGGTACTCTTCCTAATCGGCTCTCTCCTAATCATCATTGGTTCTCTTCTCCTGGCCGGATACTTTGGAGTCACTGTGAGTATTTCTTTCAAGGCTGATCTTTTTTTAAATTTAATTTTGTATACAGTAGTATTGAAATAAATACTCTCAATTATAAAGGAAGGTGTTTTTGTTTCTGTGTCAGCACACAGATCGAACTGTGCCTGTCCTCATCATTGGGATTCTTGTCTTCCTTCCTGGATTTTACCACTTACGGATTGCTTACTATGCATCAAAGGGCTACCCGGGCTACTCCTACGATGACATCCCAGACTTTGATGACTGAACCACACCAAATGTTCCCTGTTTTTCTTTTATTATCTGTACTAAGGACAAAACAGATGAGAAAAATTAGGTTTAATCAGTACTTCAGTGTTTCATGGTTTTTTTTAAATCTTAATTATTAAAGCCAGAATGCCAACTTATGTTGCATGATTTGTATATTTGTTTTGGTTAGCTTATATAATAATTAAAATAATAATTGCATGTTTAATGTCATTTTTATTGTGTAATTTATGTGTAGACTTATTGCATAAACTATGTACAACCATTTAACCTGCATTATTATAAAATCATGGTTATCTCTTAGTAACATGTCACAGTTTGTGCAGTAGCTCTGAGTCCTATCAGATCGCTGATATTTATTAAAAGGTTAATCTTGTTTTTCATAATATGATGAGTGTTTAGCTTGGTTCTCCTTTATCCCTCAGTTAATTCCTCTTACTCTTCAGATTTGTTCTTTCTTGGAGGATTGCATGTGATTAATTTGGATCCTTTGCTCTCCATATGGTGCACCTGGTTTGTGAGTCATTGTTGTTAAACAGCAGCCGTTTCCCTCATCGGTCTCTGTCATCTTGTCATTCCAACAGGTTTTAATGTATCTTAGTGATCAGCTGCAACCTCAGTTTGCATTGTAGGATGTTTTCTTGTGTAAATCCTGCTTCTAGTAGAAAACAAACTTTTTTAATCCCTTCAGACCTTTGCAACCTGCTGCTTACTAACGGGATAATTCAAGGATGCTTGCTTACTAATAAATTAGTTCTCTTGATCAGATAACAACTCTAAACTACTACTAAATGGTATTAGTCAGATCAGATTATGTACTTTAAATCACTCCAGAAATGTGTTTTACTTCCTCAATGATTCCTATTTATTTTGGGGTCAATTTGTATCTAAAACCTACAGAAAACAGAATTACTGCATGTTTTCAATTAAAAATTTTAATAGATTAAATTCGATTTACTATCTCAGCAGATTGTTTGACATTTTAGTATGCTCAGTATTGAGATGTAATATTTTAAAGGGCCACAAACTTTTTATTTTAGCTACATGTATTTTATTTCTTTTATTGGTGATTTCACGCACAGCGCCCCCTGGTGGTGACACGTCTGTCCTCTGATTGGCTGTTTTAAATAGAAACAGTTACAGGACCCTGAGACCAAGAAGCCGGTAAAAGATAATGGATGGATGGACAAAATTCACAACAGTCAATTAGCTTTTTAAAACCAAATCCAGCTTATGTTAAGTTATCTAAAAATTAGATTTTGAGGTAAGAGATATTTATTAAAACCTGATGGAGTATCAACGTTGTACAAAATGCTCATTGAACTGATTGGGTTAAAAGCTGCTTGCTAATTGAGGTCTAATATTTTGAATTAAGAAAACATGTTCAGTGTTGGTTTTGCTCTTCTAATTTAAGAAGAAATTAGGGGGGAAGTCTCAACAGCAACTCCTACAGATAAAAATGTTTAAACTTAAAATTATATGTGTTTTCTCTGTGGAGAACAAATAGAAAATATTACGCTGCTAGCTTAGCAAAGCTAACTGTTAGCTCAAGTGTCATTAAGGCCTTATTATTGCAGTACAATTAATTGACAAACAGGCTATAATTTGTGCCATAATTAAAAGATAAATGTGGCCTTTTCCTGTGTTTATAACAAAGTATATTTATGTATAACACTATAAAAATTATATATCAGAATTGTATTTAAGGAAATGGATTATGCATGTTTTGTGTGATGAACCGTAGGGCGCATATGTTAACATTTGCTAGCTGGTGTACTTTGTTTGTCACACTTATTTATGCGCCTTTTAACACATTCAGTCACTTTCCCACCGAAAAGCTTTTGTTTTTGAGGCGCTAAGGTACGAGCTTCGTTAAGCAACGCAAAGACTGATGGGCTATAACGGAAATAGATCGTTGTACCTTCAACATAAAAGCTTTTTGTTATCCATTTGTAATACAGTACTGTACTGTATTAGAATGCATTTTCAGTTTATTTCAGAACAGTATTGTTAAATAAAAATGTTAATTTTATTATCAATTTTGACATGTTGTAGCAAAGCACTAAACTGAAGGAAAATGCCCATTAATGCATTTTTTCAGTGTCAGAGTCAGTTTACTGTACAGTATTCGGCATTCCTGTACCTGTTTAAACATTTTACTGTAAATGTTGTCCATGGGAAGGGATAAAGCTGATAGGTTTGTAACCAGAATTATTTACAAACTTGAAAGTGTTTCTTTTTTTTTAAATGTTACTATTATTCAACGTTTTTATTTTTGGTATTTTATTTGACGAGTAGTAAATCTAGTTGCAATTGTTGTAGTTGTCTTATCCAACAGTAAAAATCTGGGAAAAAAATTAGCAATTAGATTAAATGCATACCTTAAAGATTTATATTTATTTATTTTTTAACCAACATGCATACTGTACAGTATTTTCTTAGGCTGGCGCCTCAAGTATTGTCTTATTGTGAAGGTTTAAACAGGAAGTAGGTTTGTTGTAGTGCAGCTTGACGGAAGCTACAAGAGGAGGGACCCTGCAGGGAGAGGATCAACAACAGCGCTCCTCCAACTTAACGTGCTGCGCTCTTCTGCGTCTTTGCGCCTGTTTGAAGATAAACGCGGACTCCGTCGACGGGAAACCCTTTCTGCGCTTTTATACCACCAACTTTAAACTTAAAGCCACTTTAGGGACTAGCTTGGACTGAGGATACTGTGTGGTTAAAACATCTACTGCGTGGAAAGTTTAAATGGACTTTAAATGGACTGATGTCGGATTTATTAAAGTGTTTCAGGCTTACTGGTCTTATTGAAGAAAGTAATATTTGTAGGTCACCCGTTTCGCAATGGAGATCCAGGACTAACTTGATTTTCTTTTGATCTTCGCTCAGAAAATGTGACTACCTGTTCCTGTACTTGATATTTCTGGAAAACCGTTTTCAAATCGCACTTCTCTGTGACGAGAAAGGGATGGGAGTTTAAATCTGGTCAGCAAGAAGGTTAAAAGAAAAGCATCCATGGATTGATGGGTTGGACTTTCAGCTCGAGTGTAAAGTGCCTCCAGGAAGGTAAGGTGCATCCACTCCAGAGCTGAAACATCCTCTGCAGGCCTGCCCACTAAATACATGTACACAGAAACCATGTTTGTGTCTGCATCATAACAGATTGATATGACTTCATCTGACAGCTCAATTTACATACAGTAGTTTTATTTTTGTACAACATTTAGTTTTTGTTTTAGGTGTATTCTCACAGTGGTACTTTTCTAATATAAGAGGTTTAACATTCTGCGGTGAGCCCTAAATCAGTTAAACAGCTTTTCTGTTTAAAATAAAGAGAGCTATCAGCAACACGTATGTATTAAAATATGTAGGTTTCTCCTTTAACCTGCCTGCAGACTCTCTGATTAAGACAAAAGATGCACCTGTTTTGCTCGACAGAAGATCTGGGTGGATTGGTTTGTGTGCAGACTGTTTATCAGCCTGCTGCTCCGCATGGTGCAATGTGCTGGACAAAAGCTGATTCTAACTATTCTGCACAAAGTGGATCAGCTCTATTGTTGTTTTTCCTTATAAATACTGTATACAGTAATTTGCTTTATTGTGCTTAGCAGAGCTCAGTGAGAAGGGGGGTGCATAGAAGCTCGCATCGACCTCGAAGGATGTGTTTATGTTTTTGTTGGGATACCAGTAAGATGCCTGCATTCATAATCAGCTTGTAAACTGTAATACGGTGTTGGTTTCTTCAGATTATTTTAGAAATGCTATTAGCATACACTTATTTCTGAATAAAATACCCTAATCAAAAACATCTGCTTTCATTTCTGTAGCCCAAAAATAAAAATCACAATTTGAAATGCTTTTTCAATATTCACAGGCACAGTTTCCTATTTATCACCCTCAGATCTTGAAGTATTTAACATTATTCAAGCCCTCCAGGTGTTTATAAACCCATGGACGAGAGCAGCTCAGGTGTCATTTCACAGAGTAATATCCCTCATTATCCATCATTATTCATCCACAAAGCCTGGACATTTCACTCGTGTATTGCATTGGTGTATAATGAACACTATGTGGCTATTTGTTCCCTGCAGACAGATTGTCATGCTGGAGGAAATTGATGGCTCTGAGAAACAAATTATTCATGATGAGCTGAAAGTGGTCACTCCACATGAGTTGAGGTTCTTTGTGATAACGTCAGCCAGAGTCACAGTAATGATGTAAAAAAAAAAATACAGAAAATACACTATTAAATGCATTTTAGCTGAATATGATGCTATTCTGTGTTTAAAATCTCATGTTTTGGTTTGTCTGGTAAAAGCCCTATAAGCATTTACCTTTCCATTTCTGTAACAGTTGTACAAAGTAAGAAAATGAGGAACTCAACATTAAAACACTTTGGATCTGTTCTTCAGAAATCCAGTATGAGATTTTTTTTTTTGTTCATTTTTAAATAAATCTCAGCAACAGACTTTTTAAAGCTAAAGTTTACGGCCTCAGGTTGTCTAGGGCATTGGCTATTTGGTTTGATTAATTTGCTCCTCAGAACTAAGAGCAGGAAATCACAAAACCTCATGACATTTTCATGCTGAATGAATGTTGATTATCTCAAGAGGACATATTAACTTGAACAAGTCCACTCATGCATGAAACACATGGGTTATTAAGTGGTATAATCTGAAGAACTCTTAGTTGCTGTAAAAGTTCCCATTAAAGTCTGTGAGAACAAAGGGCTAATGCGATTAAAAAAAAAATACTATTGTTGTGGCACGTGTTAGCTTGTCAATGTTTATCAATTTGTAGGCTTCCCCCTGGATGCTGGGATTCCACTCCCGTGCCGATGGTGTGCCCAGTTTATTTCCTTTAGTTAAAATAAATGTCAATACAGTTTCCAAACTAGGTTACAGTGCCAGGAACAAAATCCATGCATCGACTGCTGTGCAGGCTGGTCAAGGTATTTAAAACCAGTCGCTGTGTTAATAACGGTCATTTGCCTGGAGTGTATCAGCAGGCACGTCTTTGTGCTGGTTGTCGGTTGTGAGTTTAGTAAAGTTGTCAGAGTTTCTGTTGGAGTAATGCTTGCATTTCCAGCAGCACACAGGTTTGTGCAAAGGCCACGGCCTGTCAGGATTACAAGAGATTACCTAGAGAGTAATACTACTGCTTATCAGGCCTGTATCTGTCACTAGCATCACTGACGGTCCTGCTTAGGAACTATGGGATAACATATAGACTCATACATACAGAAGGTCAGAAGTCTGATTTAAATGGTCACTTAATGTGTAAAAGAGGAATTTAAAATACTGTCATGCTGCTCGATCTGCAGAATGCAACAAACTACAAACCACAGTGTTTGCATGACTTGGCTTACGTCTGATTAATATAGTGTGACAGGGCAGATGCAGATGAAGAGATTTGGCCTACCTGCTGCTAAAGCTGACAGGTTGGAAGCAGCTGATTCCATGAGTGTTTTACTTTTTTGTTGCCTGCAAAAGAGCATCTGCATGCTTCCACGTAATGTCAAAGTCTTCATCAGAGGGTCTGTGCAACATGCAGACGTCCACAGACCTGCAGGTTTGTTGTGACCATGTTGTCTGGGCACCGTTTGAAGTATGCATGCACAGGAAACGGATTTAATATATACATATAGAAAGTGTTTTCTAGGGAGTTTTTGTAATTTACCAAGAACATCTCTGAGTCCTGCCACTTGTGCACTGTACACATCAGTGTGTGTATTATTGTGCTCCTGGATGCAGTAGATGTGAGCAGGTTGTTTAATCTGCTGACGTGTCACGTGTAGCCAAACTGGAAACCACATACAGGTAGTGTCTTACCTGCCAGTTAGGAATTTGCTGTAGACCCCCGCCCCCCCCCCCAGTGGGGACAGACCTGGATGACTTGATTCAGCAGTGATTGAATGAATCACTGCAGCTTCATTTCAGAACACCCTTGATTTGTCTCACCAGTTTGATCTCTAATTCAGTTAAACTATTAACACTTGAAACAGGAGGCCAGGATTAGACGGGGTGTTACAAATATACCATCCAGAAGGCTAAGTCATGACTCGGTCCAAAGCAATTTGTGTCATTGAAATCCATTACACACATTGTACTGTGGAAAAGTGTTGTACTAAAAGAGGACTTTTCATTGTTTTACATTGCATATTTATGGACTAGCCTTTATATAAAACACATTTGCTTTTCTTGAAGTGATCACTTAAGAAGTGATTGTTTTAGTGTCATTACTTTTAACTTTATAATACACTTTTTTATTTTAATAACTTTGAATCACATAAAAATGCAAGTTAGCTGTAGTCCAATTACAGTCAGGTAAATAGCAGAAAGGTACTGCTGTTTGATGCATTTTTTTTTAATCTTGAGCATTCTTAACATCTTTAACTATTTTATGTACATCAAATAAACTGTGTTAGTCTCTTCTCCTAAAAAAAAAACCTGCTTGTCCGCTAATGTTTCACCTGCAGATTTCAACATCTGTTTCCACCAGACAATCACTATTTATTATAAGGCTCAGTGGTTAGCACTGTTGCCTCACAGCAAGAAGGTCCTAGGTTCAATCCCCGGTTGGACCTGGGGTCTTTCTGTGTGGAGTTTGCATGTTCTTCTCATGCTTGCGTGGGTTTTCTCCAGGTATTCCAGTTTCCTCCCACAGACCAAAAACATATGTTAATCTGCCTTCAGGTCCAGGCCTCTCTTGCAAAAGAGATCTGTGGTCTCAATGGGATTTGCCTGGTTAAATAAAGGTTAATTATTATGATATAGATGTACAACAAAGTGGGACTAGATATGGGCTTGAATTGTGGATATATTTGATAGGACTGGCTTTTTGTTTTTATCATCATTGTCATTTATCATCTTGTAAAATGAGTGAGAAGTCAGCAGCCAACAGGATGCAGTAATGTGGAGTCACTACCAGCAGTTTTTTAACTGTTGGGGGTGACAAACATTGTGGATTGCACTGATTTATTATCCTCTGGATCCATTGGGAAGATCAGTGTTTATTTCACAACCCCATCTGAGCAAACATTCTTTTAATGGGAGTAATCCTTCCATGCTTGTAACTGGACTGCAATTATTCTGTCATTTAAAAAGTCCCGACCACAACAATTATTAATAGACCCTGGTCCTGCCCTTTTCGTTAGGGTTCTTTTAGTGAAGCCAATCCGACTTTGATGTGTTTTTGTCCCACTCCTTTTATTTCCAGTGTTTCCAGTTTGTTTAAGTGTCATTAAGAGACTGAACATCTTGGTCAAATGATGTCTACATTTGTGCATCTCTGGCTGTATCTGCAGTTAATATAGAATAGCTTACTTCTTATTCCTCAGTGAACTTTAAGCAATAAGCTGGTATTAGGGGAACTGAATGAAGTGACTTAAATAAAGGGTGAGGGTGCTTTCATTATGTTTGAAGGGCAACAACTTAAACTTACCTCCAATCCAATTTGAGGCAAAGGGTGCCTCACAAGTTGTTGCAGCTGCTCAGACTGGAGTGGCTTCACAGTTTTTTCAAGTGGAGCCATGTTTGCCCTGCTCATTAGGAGATTAAAGTCCACAGATTGTGTTGGTGCACTCGAATATGGTGTTGTGGCATTTTTAATAGTCAGATGACCACACCTGATGCTGATGTTTCCCATGAAGGTGCTTTGATCTTAATAATTTGATCTGGTCCAGGACCAGGGTCAATTAATAATTGTTGTGGTCGGGAATTTTTCATGGGGAAGCACGGTGGCACAACTGGTAGAGCTGCTGCCTCTCAGCGAGCTGGCCCCTGGTTCAAATCCAGGTCTGGGGGTCTTTCTGGGTGGAGTTTGCATGTTCTCTCTGTGCATGCGTGTGTTTTCTCCTGGTACTCCGGTTTCCTCCCACAGACCAAAAACATGCATGTTAGACTGATTGGTAACTCTTAATTGTTTCTAGGTGTGAGTGAGAGAGTGAATGGTTGTTTGTCTCATTTGTCTCTGTGTGTCCCTGTGATGGACTTGCAACCCGTCCAAGGTGTACCCCGCCCCTCGCACAGTGATTGCTGGACATGGGCACTGGCGACCCCCGTGACCCAAAATGGAAGTAGCGGGTAAAAATAATGGATGGATGGGACTTTTTCATATGACAGAATAATTGCAGTCCAGTTACTTACAAGCATGAAAAGAGTAATATTTGCTCAGATGGGGCTGTGGAAATAAACACTGATCTTCCCAATGGATCCAGAGGAAAATAAATCAGTGCAATCCACAATGTTTGTGTCACCCCAACAGTTAAAAAACTAACGGTAGTGACTCCACATTACTGCGTCCTCTTGGCTACTGACTTCTCACTCATTTTACAAGATGATACTAAAAACAAGAAGCCAGTCCTGTCAAATACAGTATATCCACAATTCAGGCCCATATCTAGACCCACTTTGTTGTATCTATTCTACTGTACATCATAATAAATAGTGATTGTCTGGTGGAAACAGACATGGAAATCTGCAGGTGAAGTATTAGAGACAAGCAGGTTATTTCATAATCAAGCAGAAGAGACTAACACATTGTATTTGATGTGCATAAAATCTTTAAGTGTATCTAAGTGCATCCTCCAACTAAAGTCTATTTATACTGCTTAACTAAATTTTATAAACATCAGTAACAAGATAACATCTGGAGTTGTAAAGAACCCTTTCTGCGACCAACATGCACATTCATGCACTTTTAACCCACTCTTTGCAGGCAGACGTCCACAGTATGTATGCTGTAAGCATGTCCTGCTGTTTTTATATTCTTGAAGCTCTTGCTGGATTAGATTAGTTTACATTAATCCAAGCACACATGAAACAGAGTTTTAAAGGAGATTTGGTTTTCAAAGAACACACTTATTTATTAAGCAAAAATCATCTGTAATGTGGTGTTTTGGTTGGATCATGAGTTGGGGTTAACTCCCAGGATTACATTTGTCTGAAGGGGGGATGCGAGGGATGTCCCTCTGTGATTCTGTAACTACTGCACAAGTCTTTCTGATGACGAGTAAACAGGACGTGTGGACTTGTTTTGCAGATTGGGAGATGTGTGAAGGAGCCTGACGGACGGCCATGGGACTGGAGAGACGGTGGCTTCAGGCTGTCACTGCTGTAGCCATCTGTCTGCTAAGTAAGTATGCTATGCTAATATGGATCCATGGCATACATTAACATTCATAATTCATCCTTTGAAATATTGTTTCTCAGATCATTTATATATATATATTTTTTTTTTTTGTCTTTAAAAATGGTAACATAAATATTTTAAATATATAATTTTCGTAAAAATCCAAACGAGAAGCTGTTCCTGAACTGAAGAAAGCAAAGAGATGAGCCTTTTGTTCATCATTGTAGTTAGACTCAGTAAATCAATTGTTAGTCTACAAATCTGAATGACTAAACGAAACAGTAAAAAACAGATGCATTCATTTCAACAAGTACACAGTTGAACGTTTATTTTATTTGTGTGTTTAGGATTCTATTGCAGACACTCTGCAATGCTGGATTATATTTACATGATGGGGAGTACGTTCCATCGTAGTGTCACCACTTGTGTTTCATTTTGACTCAGTATCTGTGTCAGATAGTGTCAAACTCAAATAAGAAATTAGTCAAATGGTTTAACAAAGTTCTTACTAGGTAAAATACAGGTAGTCTTCGACTTACGACGTAGATCCGTTCCTAAGTGGCGTCGTAAACCGATTTTCGACGTAAGTCAGAACGTACGTAAATACATGTGACGTACCTGTTTTACCAAGCGCGTA